>JAJJWW010008170.1:0-181834 GCA_023531295.1 Papaver armeniacum
GCATTCAAGAGCAATCCAAAAGAACGAAGATTCCAAAGAAGAAAAATAAAGGAAGTGGAAACTCTTATTAGAATTTCCTCATTTTGATTCAAATAGTTTATAAGTTTTTGGGATCTTTTGATCTCTTTTCTTGTAAACACTTTGTAAATTTTTGATATTTATTAATACAATTTTGGACTTACCAAAAAAAAAAAAGGGAACCGGCATTCAATCTATAATAACGACTATGCCGGCATTTGTTAAATTCGAAAAAAAAAACGGCTAGTTCTTTGAAAAATAAGACCGTTGGAGATTTATTTCTATATAATACCCCCCTTTCCTTTGGAAAAATCTACACAAACCACCCACGAAATAACAAAAATCATTCTCTCAAGAAATCAAGCACGGTTAAAGCTTCACAAGGGATGGGGGATTCATCATCTACCTCTATTTTCAAAGTAAGTAGATTTACTAACAATATGATCTTCACTACTATGACGCATAACTAATATAATCTTTTCTTACAGAGTCATCATTGCAAGTGTCAAATTTGCAAGTCACCTTCTCATCTAGCCATGAAATGTCCTTTTATTTATTGAAAGTGTAGAAGCTGTGATGGGACACGCTTAGGTTTTGGATTGCAAAAAGCGGTGATACGAAAATGGAAGAATGTTTCTAAGGTGTTTGAATCACCCAAAGTGTGATGAGTTTCAATGGTTTGACAAAGCTGTTGAACTAGCAGAGTCAAGAGAAAACCACAAGGGCCAATACAAGCCTATCGATGGGTGTGATGGGTGTTATATAAAGGGAAAGGAATATATTGAAAGAGAAGAAGAACCAATGAAGATGATCCTTGACACCCCCATCCCGGACGATGTCTTCGAAGAGATTCGGGAAAGGCTCAAAGGTTCCGCAATTGTTGAAAAGGGATGGAAATAGATTATCTTTAACCAAATGTAATCCATTCCATGTTTTTTTAGCATGTTTTAATTAAAATTTTCAAATCCAATGTAATAGATTACTTAGGAATAAAATAAAAGAGCATTCGAAATGGATTTATATTCAAAACTAGCAAGAGTACCGGCATAGAATAAATCAAGCTTACGGTCCGGTTTTTCGACAACTATGAAAATTTGAAAATATCATAAAACCGGCATAGATTTTAGAAAATACTACTATGACGGTACCTTCCAATATCTATACAGGAACATGGAATTTTTAATCTTTTTGTTCCGGTATGGTTTTGTAAACAATTCCATTGTCGGTATCAAGGACCGGCATTGATTTATAATTATCTTGCATGCTTAGGAATAGTTAAAGCACTTGTTGAACCTAAACTTATCTATGCCTAGGCCTTGATGCAAATAAATCTTGCAAGTATAAACATGTTCAACATAAACCAATCACTAGAAATCAAAACATGTTCAACATAAACCAAACAACTGGATTCTCGCTATTAAATGTTCTTAATCCGGTATCATAAACCAAAAGCAAACCAAACAACTAAAGAGTTAACCACGAGGTACAAACGAAAAAAAGTTCGGAATTGTTCAAGACGTAACAACCACCATCCAAAAAAAGAAACACAACTAAAGAGTTAATCACTTGGTCTTTTGCTTCTTTTGGGCCGGTTTGTTCTTA
Organism: Papaver armeniacum; assembly: GCA_023531295.1. Classification (NCBI taxonomy): domain Eukaryota; kingdom Viridiplantae; phylum Streptophyta; class Magnoliopsida; order Ranunculales; family Papaveraceae; genus Papaver; species Papaver armeniacum. The sequence continues at coordinate 1,621 of JAJJWW010008170.1, forward strand.
GTTTCCCCGAACAAAGCTTTTGCACTAGGGTCGGTTTCTTCAATTCTATCAAGATTTTTCTCGACTTCCTTCATTTCTTCAAGGGATAACACCTCTCCTTCCTGGTACTTGCAACCCAACATCTTCTTTAACTTGCCAAGCCGACGCCGCTAGTTTAATACATCAAACACATAATTAGTATACATATAAGATTATGTGTACATTAAACGACTAAGCAATTAACAATACTTACTAGCAATCCAACGGTCTTATTAAGTTGGGTCATCGTAGGTGGTGCCTGTAAGGAGTTGGAACGGGAGGGTTTTTTCGGGAGGAACTTGGACGTCATCCCGGGCGGACGACATAAGGATGTGTCCATTGCGGGTAATCTTCCATGTAGTACGCATCAACTTCATCTTGTTTTTCAGCAATCTCCAACTTCTCCCACTGACTAATATCTACCAAACGACGTGGTTCCCTATCACTCCAATCTGTTGGGTCCGGTTTTGGAACATACTCTACATGCAACCGATTTGGAGTTGAAAAGCACCGAGAAAGGTCAAGATCAAAACATTGAAAAGAGGCCGTCTGGAAATGTGCTAATTGCTTATATCCAAGTTGGTGCATCACACGTGTAGGATTAGCCATAACGTATCCTTTTGGGTGGAACAACGGCCCATGGTAAAATGCAACGTTACCAAACCTCAAAACCTGGAGGTTTCCTCTAGCCTCCTTGTAAGGGTCGAACACAACACCTTTGGTACTCATTGTGTCCAAAGCCAATCTCATATCGATCAGTCGACCTATGTTACCGGGCTTTGGAGTATTGTTGAACTCGTATCTCTTAGTTATAGGCGTATCGGGTTCTGGAAGGTCTATGATCTTCAAGGAGGGGTAGACCTTGAACAAGGTTGGGAAGTGTTCATAAGCCCACACCTATTCCAATGTGAAGCAATAAGTTTTGTTTCTAAGTTCATGATACGGGTACATGTGAACAATATACATAATAACATAAGTTTAAAAATAAAATTACCTGCAGTAGAGTGAAATTCCCGACAAATTGATTGGTTTTAGCCTTAAAGGCCCTTCTCATCCCCGTCATCAAATGTGCCATTACCACGGTGCCCCAAGAATAATTATAGACATCTTCCAATGGATCCAAGTACTGAAGGTAGTTCGCACTAACCCTGTTGCCATTGGTGTCAGGGAATACCCTAGTGCCCAAGATGTATAACAATGTGCGGCGGCAAGTATAACGAATTTGTTTAGGGTCTCATCCATCCTCCAAACTTCTTTTCTTTGTGTTTTCAAAAATCTTCTTAAGCGGCGTCAACTTGATTGTCTTTGTCTTACCAGACGTGGATTCATAAAAGCTCTCCACGAAGTTTTGTAGTCCCGACCAAACGACTTGTTAGTCGGACAGTGCAACTTTGACCATTCTAGGTCCAGAGACTCAACTCCTTCTGCAATTGATTTGCCGATAACATTCAAGCCTAGAATGTTCTGAGCATCTTCAGGGATGAAGGTCATCTCCCCAAAATGGAAGTGCATGGTATCGGTTTCACCATGATACCTTTCGACGAAGAAATTTACAGTAACAGAATCAGGCTTCACATAATTTTCAACCAAAGCATATATACCAGAATCCTTTACTATTGTTTGGACCTCTTCACATTCCTCGGACAAATTCTAACCATCCGCGGCTTGGTTTCGGCAAACACGCACAACCTTCTTATGATCCTACAATTAGGAGAGACAATACAATTAAGAGAATGTAAATACACAACAATACATATGTACAAGATAGAAAATGCTTACATAGGTTTGATAGATAGTACGAGCCCACGAGTGCTTGTATCCAAATAGTGTTTTTGGTTCCGAAGCTTCACCCCAAATTATACCATGTTCAAGGTCAGGTATCATGTCATTAATATGAGGAAGGTGGGAACCTTTAACTTTCACTTTGACGTTGCCCTTCTTGTCATTGCCTTGTGTTGGTTGTTGACTTGGCCCGCCAACTTTGCTTTGGCTTGCTAATTGACTTTCCTCTTCATCTTGCTCATCGTGCTCACGGTTTGCAAGTCGACTACGGTCACCACCACTCTCCCAAATTATCCCTCTTGTACCAGCCCCCAAACGCATCTTACGACCTTCATCTTTCCCTCGAGGAGGCAGAGACTGAGGAGTATCAAGACCGTCCTTCCTTCTTCTCTTAGTGTGACATCTTTAGTTTTTCTTTTGTTAGCTTCCTTTGCTTTTGACATATATCGTAAGCACACGAAAAGCAATGAATATAAGACATCTTTAGTTCCTAAGATAAACATTGACTATCGACAGTCTGGTACCACCAAGCATACAAATGCAACCTAAAATCTATGCCGGTATTTGTGACAATTTTCCTGTATGTTTTAAGTCCACTACCGGCATGCTCGAATTATTACAAAAGAATGCCGGTACCCAAAACCGACATACAATGCAACCAAAAATCTATGCCGGTACTGGTGACAAATTCATAAACTCTCATGTATGTTTTAAGTCCACTACCGGCATACACAAATTATTATCAAAGACTGCCGGTACTAAAAACCGGCACTGTATTCATCCTAGATTGAATGTCTGTAGGGAAAATTCAGTTTCTGGTGAATCTGGGGTTGGAAACCCGTCTTTGTATTCATCCTAGATTGAATGCTGAACACAAAACCTAAGACTTTGTGTTCATACAAATTTCAGTGCCGGTACTCTCTGAAACTCAACTATTTGAGTTAGGGTTAGCGATTCTAACCTAAACTCATTGCTATAAATCGATTTAAACACTCATAAACTAGTTCAAAATCACCCACCTTATCACAGAAGCCATGCTTGCAAGGGGTTGATCGTCAGAGAACGTTGCTTCTTCGTATTCTTGCTCTTGAGCAATCGTAGAAATTCTTTGTTCCTGTTTTTGTTGAGCAATCGATTTTGAGTTCGATTGGGCATTTGGTTTCTTTCGTAGAGGCATTGTTTATGATTCGGGTAGGTTAATCGAAGAAGAAATTTTTGAATCGACGAAGAACGGATGAAGAACAATGAAAAAAAAATTCAAAACCTAACCCTAACAGTGCCGGTACTGAAATAGAAATGGGGGATATATGAATTTGGTTTTTGATTTTATTGTTTTAGTAGAAAGGGTAGTATAGTCTTTTCATAATGTTTTTTAATTAACCAAAGGGTATTTTAGTATTTTTCATACCCAAAAATCACCCCTTAACACACACCATGGGTTGGGAGAAGTAATCAATATCCCCCAATTCCTTTTATATCCCCCAATTTCGCGTTCTTGATTTACCCATTTCCGATTTACTACCTAGAATCTGCCAATACATGAGAACCAATGAGATATGAAAATTAACAACAGTTTTTTATTATTTTTCTCTGATTGGTGATTTGGAAGTGGGCAATAAACGTGTTGAAATTCAAATCCCTCGACATCAAACGAAAAAAGAAAAAGGAAAACTTATTTAAATGCCCCTCAAAATCTAAATAGCCCTCAAAATCTACTTCTTGAAATATACCCTTATCCAATTTTTAAAACAATAATTCTTTTCAGCCCACCTAAAATCCCACGGTCAATCCCACCAGTGACATGGCAATGACTTTTCCTAACTTTTGGTTTTCTCTTTCTTTCTGACGTGTTTTACTATTTTCTGTTTATTATTATTTATTTATTTTTTTGTTTTTTAATCGGTAAACAAGGAAAAAAAAAATTAAAAGAAGAAGAAAAAAAATCCCTCAACTCTCTCTCAGTTACCGCAGGAATCCATATATCATAACTTGAAACCAGCAAAGAAGAAGAACAACTAACAGGTAATTTGTATCCAACTTCTTATAAGATTAACAAAAGATTAAACATGATTTTACTTTTCACGAATCTTAAAAAAAAATATTAGGGTTTAAAAATAGAATTATGATAAAAAAAGGGGGGGGGGGGGTTTAAAAATAAAATTATGATATCTTAAATCAATTCTATGTAGGGTGTGAAAAAGTATTATGAATAGTAATCTTTTCTATGTTTTTGGTTATTTTGGGACGGCACCTCAATGAAACGTTCATGGTTTTGGTTACTACTGATAATGCAACTGGAGTTGTAGAATTCAATTTTGAATAGTTCGTCATGCATGCATTAACTGATCTTTTTTCTAATGTCCCTTCCATATTTTACAACAGTATCTAGAGGTTTGTCATACGCTAATGCATTTGTAACACTAGAACTTTATGTTAAAGTAAAAATAATTTTCATCTCTCAATGGTCGTGCATCTTGTTTTCTTTAATTTCTTCAAGTTATGCCGAATCTGTGCTCTATAGTACCAATACTAGTGTCGATGGTTTCACATCCAAATATCCTTGGTTTTGAATTGCCATTGCGGCTGTAGCTAAATTAATTAAAAAAGAAGTTTACTGGCTGGTTGATAGCTTACTCAAGTTATTTAGTATATGTATAGCTTTAATTTTTGAATCTAACTTAACCATAAATATATTTATTGTATATGCAGTCATGAATGGAAACGAATTGGAGAGTGAGGAACCTGAAATGTCTGTCAGTGTATTGGATGATGATAGTAACCATGGTGATCAAATAGTAGAGCCAAAACTTGGTATGATGTTTGAAAGTGCTGATGAATTATATGAATTTTATAATAACTATGCATACAAGACATGATTTTCTATTAAGAAATGAACGTGTAAAAAAGAAAATGGAGTACTAGTACATGTAAGTTTCTATTGAGTTACTGTTTATTTGCGTATTATTTTTATTTAAATTCAGTTTAATATTGATTTAAGTTTTGGTATATATTTTTTTTAGGTCGACAAAGCAAACCTTACTGAACAAAGCATGATAGGTAATGTCCAGTCATCCACTGGAGCTGAAAATACCAGGTTTACCATAGGAGAATATGGCCAGTTGTTGGTAAGTTTATTTTTTAAGCTTAAACATGCATGGTTTCTTTCGAAGTCAATTCATACCGTATTACAGTATTTTTATTTAGTGTTTAGTTCCTTTTAATTATGCATGTGTTGCTAAATTTCTTTGAGGTAGTACATGTAGCAGCACTCGCAAAATACAGTAGCAAATATGAACATATATAGGGTCTGAGTCTTTTTGTTTATATTGTTTATGATTACAGCACTTCGCTGAACTCCAAAGAATCGAAAACATAAGAAATACTACAGAACAATTTCGGGCACCAGAAAGATCTTTATATGGAAGCGTTTAACGTTGCAACTATATACGGAATACCATATATTCATTCTGAGAATGGGGCACATACACAGAGAGTATTTTCTGGGAATGTTGATAGTGTTGCGTCAGCTTTTGGACATGGAGTATTTTCTGCGCATGTTGATAGTATTGCGCCTGCTTTTGGAGGTGCTTTTGGAGGAGCTCAGCCATGGAGAAGTGCACATTTAGCCAATGCCGCACAAACAAATGAGGATTCTACCATTTCTTTGCAAGCAAATTTGAGCGGCTGGTTTACTCAAAATAAAAATTAGTTGTCTGACAATGGGTTTAATTACAGACCTTTTTACTTTTCATTACGTATTTATAATGTGGTACCATCGTATTTTGAATTGTTAAAACTTACTGTTGTTTCGGTTATTTAAAAATTATTAAATCTTATTGTTGTTCTAGTGAGAGTTAGTCTAGAATCTGATTGTGAATCTACAAGGAATTTTATGGACGTTTTAAGCACTAAGCAGAACTATAGCATAGCATGAAGATGATGGATAAATAAATTGCTTACAAAAAGAATGAAATGTACAATAATCTTATTTTGAATTGGTCAGAGAATCAGACATGAATCGAACACGTAACCTTCTGACAGAGTCAGATGCGCTACCATTGCGCCACAGATTCATACAGGAGTTAATGGTTTGTGAAGCGACAAATAAGTAAAAGCGGACACGATGTTTTACCTCTGTTAGGGAAAAGCTATCGAAGTTAAGCAACTGCCTTCGAGACTCGCCAGCCTGGGAAACCAGTACCTGATTCTTTTATAGACAGGGAAACATAGAATATCAGTAACTATCCCAAACTCCTAAAAATGTATTTGCATTGATGACAACAAGAACACACCTGTGTACCTTTAACTAACATTCCAATACTAAGTCATGCCAATAATACCAGATTTGCTGGCTGTTTGAATTTTACCTGAATACAAAAACTTTTTATTACCTTTAGCACGAACGCAAAGAAGTATAGGCTATTTCTAAGTTCTGTGATCAAAATATACCCCCAGATTCATCTAAAGTTCACTAATTATAAAGTTCACTAGCATAACATGCATCTTTGATTTTTAAGTGAAACACTATAGATACAGATGCTCAAACCCAGTTTCATTGCCCATAGTTCCGCTGTGACTCTAGCCCAATATCCAAAAAAATTAAGGTTATCGAACCTTATTGCAAAAAATAGAAAAATACCATTCCTATTTGTAATCAGGGCAGAGATTTGTAATGAAGTTCTCGGGTTTGGTAATGATTACCGTGACTTAGATGACCTGTCTTCTGGTGGTTAATCTTGTTTATCAGGCACTTATGATCATAACTTAAGATCAATTCTTCCGGGTGTGTAGTTTCACACTCACTTGACAATAACTAATACAAGACAACTTGTACATAGTTCAGTTTGAATGACTGAATAAGATAAGAGTCTGAAAGTAGTAATATGTATACTCTACTCTAAAACAGAAGTCATATAAAATGAAAAAGCCAGTAATGTATCTCTTAGCATATCAATATTTTTAAATGAACATGATACCATGAAATGTACAGTTTAAAAGAAACGAACAAATCAGTGTATTCTAATGCCCATTACACTTACAATCTAGGCTATAATTACAAAGAACATTTTTATTTTTTCTCTTTCAAAAGGCTCCATACTAGACTTATAGTTCTTAGCCTTATTTCCACTCAAAATGTTTTGGTTCCCCAGCTTCCCAAATAATGTAATTAGCTGAGACATGATATTCAATTCTGAAGATAAGAAAAAAAAATACATAATTTATTTTCAATCTAAATATAAATTCTCCAACAGTTCCTTTAAGATTGAATTCTCCAACAGTTCCTTGAAGATTGAACCCAGAAAACAAATCAAATCACAAGCTCAATGTCCAGTGTTCATGACCAAGTTCTAATTTTGAAACTCAAATTCAAACTGGGTATACATAAAAAATGCAATAATAATAATAATTGAGAGTAGTGAGTGAATTACCAGGATCTTGACGAGCTAATTGAATCTAGACAAAATCAAGGCCATCTCCATCACCAGATTCCAAAGATTGAAACTTGAGGGGTAAATGACTAGGAAGAGAAATTAAGTCAAGACCATCTCCGTCTTCCACCTCTTCTCGGCTTGTAGTGTTTGAAATTCTATTCACTTGTCTCTGGTCCTATTGCTTTATAAATTCAATCATACAGAAACAATAATAAACCATTTTGATTGTTTAAAATTCTTCTATAAACTTCTTCAAAAAAGTCAAATCTTATAAAAGCATGACCTAAATCCTACCAACGAAAACAAAACTTACCTTTATCGTTTTTATTAGGAGGAACTACGCACTCGTTAAGTGAAAACCCTTGATCGATGAAAACAATATCGGAGAACGGAAATGCAGCTCCCTATTCTCCATCTCCCTACTCTGCTCCCTCCAATCTACACCACACATCTATGATTTGAATCACATTTAGGTACAAATGGGGTTCACCATTTCCCAGATGTGGGTTTTAGATTAGAGGGAGCAGAGTAGGGATGTGGAGAATAGGGAGCTGAATAGCACCATGGGAGAACCCTTATGTTTATTTTGGAAAATAAAAAAATAGAAAATGACATAACCGTCAGAAAGAAAGAGAAAACCAAAATTTAGGAAAAGTCATTGCCACGTTACTTTATACAAGTTGTTTCCAAAAGTGGAAGTAACTTTCTCAAGTTGACTCAAAAAAAAATTATTTAACCCCTCGGGGGTATTTGTGCAAGGACAACCAAAACGAAAGGTATTTATAATATTACCACAAAAAATAAATAAATCAAAAGTGTAGCCATATTAGTCCAAGGGCATGTCTAATGGTGTCCAACTGTTCATATCCTTATGGAAGAAATAGTCCAGACCTTATCCGATAAAGCTGATCGAATTCCATGAGAATTTTGATGTCGGAGGTCAAATTCCAAGCTGATGCCATATAAAATACTTACATTAAAAAGACTTCTAAAGTATAAAACTCAAACAACATGAATCAATCGAATGAGCATCCTCTAAATTTGTTACGGGTAAGACATAAAAAATGAAAGATAGATATCAACCACTTTCCAAAAAACCTCAACGGAAACTTCAAAATTCTAGCCGTTGTTTGTTCGGATCCGATCTGTTCCCATAAGAGCATATCTGAGAAACCTACTTAAATCCTAGTTTTTCGCTCCTTCCTCTATCTTTGCTAAAGAATTTCAGTTCTTCAGTTTGTTTATCATGTTTTTTTTTTTGTTTTTTTTTTCATTTTCGTCAACTAGTTGTTCTTAGCTTGTTTTGTGGATTTTCCTCCTTTGTTAAGTGATTTTGATACATGAGGTTAGTGAGTATCCTCTGTTCTCAAAGAAAATCATTATACTTTCAATTTCTCAACAATTTTTTTTTCTTTAGAACGAAAAGGCAAATTTTATAAAAAAAATTAAATTTCATCAGATAGGTGAAAACAAAGAGAACTAAGCTACATGTTGGCAACTGCAACATCTCAGTTACAAATCATAGTACTTAATGAATAACTATGGAAAAGACCGGTGTTTACAGCCCAACTATAAAGAGTAGTACACTTAATTGAGATGATTAGTTGATCAAATATCCTCTTAAAACCCTTGTAAAGTCTGCACTTCCTCTCCTACCAAACAACCCACCGAATGGCAAAAAGTAATAAGCTCCACAGCTGATACATAAATTTCTTAGCTTTCTTTCTTCTCTCTCATTCACTCATATTTTTCTTGACAGTGTCAAAGAACACCCATAGCATATTAAAGTTGTCAATGAAGTAATTCCATACTTCTCAACTAGATTACATTCGCAATAATTCAAGTTTTTTCGGTTCCTAAATCTTCTTCATCTGCAACACTTACAACGGAGAGCAACAAAATCACCGGTTTCAAAAACAGAAGAGGCGAAAATTGTTAGAGCACTGATCGGTCGAACTCGCAAGCGTTGATATCTCAAGCTTGTTTGTCAATGTTAGTAATCAAAAATTATAAGTCGTGATTTCTAGTCTACTTATAGTGATGTCTCGGACTAGGATAGATTGTGTATTTGAGTATTAGACCTCACGACGTTCATCAACTGAAGACGAATAACTACTAAGGAGAGCTTGTGGAACTTCATCAACAAAAGGTTTGTGGAGACTAAAACTCTATCACTTGGAAAGTCTATTTCTACTATATCTCCTATATTGAGACAAAAGTCATACTATTGTTGATGGTGGTTTTTATTTCAGGGATAAAATTGTAAAACCCTGCGTATAATATGCTGTCATTCTGCAAAGAGACAGAGCCATGAAAAAGTGATGAATGTCTAACCTTGTCACTGGCGTATTTATTGAGCAATTCAATATATTTACATGAAATTTATCCAGAATGGTGCATGTAGCAACAATCCCAAATATTCTGTAAATTTCAACATCATGCCTGTATTATTCATTAATGTAAGGCTCATTGGATACTTTATGTGCTATGTTCCCCTGCTGAACCCTTAATATTGATATGACATGACAATTAATGCTCACTCGCAGTAGAGTAGCATGAATTTCCCGAAGTATCAAAATTAAGGTCTGCATAAAGTATTCAGTCAAGAGACGCGCTAACTGCTCTCTGAAAATAAAAAGAACTCTGTGTCAACACACAGAACTCACCAAATTTAATCACTCTTGTGATAATTCACAACATTCGAATATAAACCTAATTAATTTGCAAAAATTAGGTTTTTGCGCCCTGCGCAGTATATCAGGCCCTGCTCGTCGAAATTAAACCTAGGCAAGCTAGGCGATTGACCCACCATGGATTAGTAGGTGCAAAGTCCTACCCAAAATCAGAAAACAGAAATAAAAGAGGAGCCGCGGAAAGTAGGAGCAACAGCAAAAGGAGGCGTGTCCGCGCCATAGTCTAGCCGGTCTGCCCCAGTAGGCGCCACTTGCAGATGGCCACCCCCCATGCTTCTTGCCGGTCCTCCTCTTTCCCATCGACCAATCACGCCGCTCTAAACCCGCCACATGCACATGAGATGTGGCCACGCCCATGTTTGGCCGGCTCTCCTTTCTATCGACCAATCAGGTTGCTCTAAACCCGCCACGCGCATTAAAAGGCTAACTATGCCAAATGGCCACCACGCAAATTAGCCAATTGTCCAAACCGCGACAACATATTAATCGGCATGCCAACATGCCATTTCGCGGCAACAGCATACCAACGTGCCACAACAAGCGCGGCTACATGCTAACCTACTTTTGTTCGTGGTCAAAGCCATAAAAAACTCCAATTAGGGTTTTATGATCAAAACACGACTTTTGCTTCAGTGGCATTAGTCGAAACCCTAATTTCTAGTCGTGGCCCAGAATTATGCCACTTTGGCCCCACAACATGCCACGAGCCATGCGGAGCCCAGGAAACCCTAAAAATGGCGCCATGCTATGGCCACCCATGGCTATCCTTCCGCTTGTGGTCATTCCTACATTATGGCCCTGCTATAATTCCTTTGGCGCGGCCATGGCACTACATACACCAAAATATCATCATGCCGCGGCCACATGCCACACGCGCCAAATAGGTTTTTGGCATGCCAAACCCTAATTTGGATAAAGTTGTTGCGCCAACCATGCCAAAACAACTACCTAGGGCATTAAGTCTGATACGAAAACTAGAGCCAATATTGTCGAAGCCATATTTGGAGCTAACACCAATATGCCGAGATATAACGACCGCGGCTACGCCAGGCGTTGTTTGCACCACTATGCCACTGGCATATGCCAAACATGCCACTGGCATGTGCCAAACGCACCACTATGCCACCGGCATGTGCTAATCGCGCCATTATGCCACCACCAGGTGCCAACGAGATGTGCCCATAATCAACGGTCACCTTTTCTTACAAACTGCAATCTCGGCCGTCCAATTTCGCCACGGAGTTAACCGGCCCATAATAAGTCTCAGGTTCATACACCATTCTCTTTTCTTAGAATATACAATGTGGTCCAAGGTACTGGAACTGTGTAGAATGATAGTTCATGGAAAGTATGCCATGCGAATGTATAAGCATTATCGTGTTCATTTAACACTCACTACTTAAATCATGATTCACAAATACAGATTGATTTAGTGATCAAAGATGTCTTAGAAGTGTTTATGAGAGTTGTAGCAACGCCAACATATTTGCGAAAATAGTTTGTGAGCATTTGTTTGATTCGTACTGGGTAGGTATGTATAGGGGTACACGTACCTCACCCATTGACAAACATTGAAAACCTCTAGGTTCGCGTACTGGGTATGCATACCTACCTACGTTCCTGCATTTAGATGTCTAGGGTACACGTACTGTGTATGCGTACTTAACCCGTGTCTAGGTTCCAATAAAACTCTCCTTCATGTTTTGAAACATTCCCAATCGCCAAAGATATGAATATCATTGCTTGGGAATAAATGATCAACTTGAAATAAAAATAGTTCTTGAAAAATAAGTTGTTATCAACTAAGATTGCTAAGGATCTATGAACATCCATTGCTTGAATCATATTTCGAGATATTTAACATGACAAGCTTGACCCGAAACTTCTTGTTTGCAATATGAAATCTACTAAAATCATACGACATAGTCCCACAAAGATAGAATGGTAATACCATGAGTAAATAAGAGGTTCAGTCTTCACATACCTATTTGTCGATGAAGTTCTCCAAATGTCTTCATTTGATTTTCAGTCTTCAATCTTCGAGTGTTATTCAGTGATATGTGATACTCGTGTTGAAACTATTGATCATCTATTCCTAAAGTGCCCAGTAACAAGAGATGCCTTTTCTCGCACCAACTTGGGGTTCAGAGATATTGAAAATTCCTCGATAAATTCTTATTGGCTAACTGGTCGAAAGAAAAAGGGGAATCCAAAGCTTTTAGGATGGGTAATTGTGTTTTCTGGGCCATTTGGAAGAGCCAACAATGAGAAAAAATTTAACAATATTGCTCATGTAGTCCCGAGAAATGTCCAAGATGCTCACTTCTAGTATAATTACTACTTGACTAATGCGGATGATGACATTAAGTCTATCCATGTCACAAATGTAAATTTCAGACTTAACTGCACTCTGCAAGATAAGTCGAAGGCACCTGACAAGCCGTGGATTAAACTAAATACCGATTCAACTTCGGCTCCAATACCGGTGCATGTGTTGTGGTTGTGAGGAATGTTGAAACAAAACTTGAAGGCGATGGTATATGTGGTCATAACTGCTTCTCCCCTTTGGAAGCTAAAACTAAAGTTATTCTGTTGGCTTCGGACAGAAATTTTGAATGGATACCATTATAGAAAGTGACGCTGAAAAAGTCACCATGATTCTTAACAACGAGACAGAATCATATCCTTGGAGAATTAGGCCTTGAGTGTTGTAAATCTGTTGTATAGTCAAGAAATTCAACAGGAGTTTTATTCAAGTTCACAAAGAAAGGTGCAAATGAAGTTGCACACTCCCATGGTGAACCATAGATACAAGAATGGCCAAGGGGTGAACATGGTTCATACTCGCAATTTGGGACAATGGGGAAGGGAAAACATCATGGAAAACATAAACCAAAGTGTGTTCTACTACCACATTCTTGCACCTAATAGTACAGAAAGAAGATCTTGCCAACTTTTTACTGCATAATACTTCTGGCTCCTTCCAATTCCAATCAAGCAATTTGCTGAAACAACAATGATGAACAGAAAGCACAGGGAAATCTAACAGGGTTGATGTCCCCCCCCACCCCCCACCCCGCCAAACTGGGCACAGAGATCATAAATTAGTATTATCCCAACGGTGTAATCCAGCAGACCTGGTTTAAGCAAATATGAAACTCAAGAAGAAAAAGAGAAGCATATAACAAACACAATCCTATTTCATAACATACCAAAAATATATTCTGCCAACTACTATTAACTCAAAATCCTCGGACCATAAAAATGAAAACACAGAGTTCGATTGCCTACATGAAAAGCTAACAAGACATGGTTTTTCACATAGCATGAAAACAAAACCTAGCCCTTCCAATTAAACAGTAATATTCTGTGACTTGTTGTGAATGACTCCAATTAACCAGTGATATTCTGAGACTTGTTGAGAATGACTCCCTCGTATTTGACCTGGAACCACTTCATGGCATCATCCTTAGTAACCCTGTGTTGAATACCCACTCTTGACTTGCACCTACGACGACGTCCAACACGGTATCCTGGGCGTTCTAAAACAACATAGAAGTCCATTCCATAAATACCGGTTGAAGGATCATACCTGAAACCACAAGATGATGATTATCAGGATAGCAATTCAAATAATAGAAATTAATCAAATTGGAAAATACTCTAGTTTACATCAACAAAAAAAAGAAGCATAAGAAACCCAACAAATACAGCACAAAGCAAGCAGAACAGACCTAACACATCAACAACATAATTGATATGCATAAATCATGGATACAGATAAAAGTAAAACAAAAGATATGGCAGAACAAAGAGCTAAGGAACAAGCTGCGACAGCAGTTAAGCAAATTCATGAACCACTACAACAACCTAATGCTGCAGATCCAACTTATAACAATTCAACACGGTTCTACTTGCATTGGATATACTAACAAAAAATTTGGAAAGCAAGGGATGACCCATTCCTCCATCAGAATAATGTAGCAAACTAGTATGACAGATCCTAAGAAACTTGGCAGGAGTAACTCTCCTGCAAATAACATGTGTATTTGAAGCGAGATTCTTATATGAGATTGTTACTTGTAAGAGAGTCCTGCTGCCACTATGCAGCAGTATCCAAACAACTAACCCTGACACAAATAATTAGTTACTCATTTCTTTAACAATTAGTGACATATTTCATTAACTGTGCAACATACACAGTTGATGTACCAATTCAAAGAAGTGAAACAACAATGATGAAAGTAACTTTAAACAATGGCCTAAGCAGCTAAGATGCATCCGTTTTCAGCCTAACTGGATTGAAATTTAAAACTTACAAATTCATCAACCTATATACAGAAAATCTAACTGAAAATATCCTGAAATGTTATTTACAAATCACTGGTGCACAAGAAAATAACGAACACCTTATTCAGCTCAACCAAAATACTATGTCAATGTAACACACAGATCATTCACAAATACCAAAATACTATAAATTAAAAATTTGATGAAAACGTAGCAACTTCGAAACCAAAAAAGAACAGCTTACTTAATTCCAAGATCAATATGCTCCTGAATACCGAATCCAAAACATCCAGTATCACTGAAGTTTCTCCTCAAGAGCTCGTATTCCTTAACCTTCAATCCACTTTCAAGAAGCTGCATAGCTTTCTCACCTCTCACGGTAACGTAACAAGCAATCTTTTCATTACGCCTGATTCCAAAAGATCTAACAGTGTACCTAGCTGTTATCCAAAACACCCATTAGAAATCACACACACAAAGAGAGGAAAAAAAAAACTAAACCCTAAATTTACTCGGGGTGAAAAATCTTACCCTTGGAGAAGACTGGGGCTTGACCACTCAATTGTTCCAAAACCTTTAAATCAGAAAAACAGTTAGATATACACAGTATTGAGAGATCTAAGAGATTGTATAGATGTGAGTCGGTTGTCGATGATACCTTAGCGGCTCTGGTGAGACGATCTCCAGATTCACCAACAGAAATGTTAAGGACAAGCTTTTGGACTTTGATGTCCCTCATTGGGTTCGTAAGTTTCTTCTCTGCTGCCTGATTTCATTTTACCACATACACAAAAAGAAAGGTTATGAAAAACGCAATCTAAAATGAGAAGGATAATCAAGAAGGTAAATAAGATATAGAGGGAGAAGAGAGGGAGCTCACCATGGCTGCCTGCAATGAAGGTTAGTACAGTTCGGCCTTTAGGAGGAGAGGAAGGAACGAGTAGAGAGAAACTTATAGAGAAAAATCAGAAACCCTAGAAAAATTCTTGCTTTTAACCTAATATCTTGCAGATACCGGATCCTATCGGGTTGGTCCTATAGCTTTGTGTGTAAGGGTTTACAAGCAACTAGGCCCAGTCTTGTGAGCCCACTTAGAAATTTATTGGCAAACACATTTGTTTTCTTCTTAACGGAATAAGGATAGATGCACCAAAAAAAGGTCACAAGAAATATGATAGAGCAAAGCAAAACAAATTAAAAAAATTAATTGGGAGGCTGAGGGGGCATCCCAATTAGAAAAATCCCCCGGATAAAATTATCTGGCCACACTCAAAATTTGGAAACTACACTACCTTTTCGGGATATAAATGTCTAACCATGGTCAACCAACTCACACCCCTCTACCACCTACCAAACTCCTGTGGACTTTACCATGTCCACCAAAAATTCGGCTTTTCTTGTGGAAAGCCATCAATGAAGGATTACCAACCTTCTCTCTCTTACATCGCATCCATTTGACCAACTCAGACATATGCCCAAGATGTAATACTGATACGGAATTAGCAAGCCACATATTAATTCATTGTCCGACGGCAGCTACTTCCTGGAACACCTTATTCAATCAACTTACAAATGCACCAAACTCCAACTCCACCCCGACCTCACCTTAACTCCTCAAACAACCATATCCCAAATCCTGCAACAACCAACATCAACATCTGTAATCTCCTCCTTCTGTTTTCTATTCTGGACCTTATGGCTAGCCAGGAATGATCTAATTTACCAACAAAAACAAGCAACTTCGGAAGAAATCCTAGCCTGGGCACAAAAACTACAACAAGAATACTCCAGGGCACTGCACGCTTCACCACCAATCATACCAGGAGATACACCAACATTCAACCACCCAATAACATATAAAATGATAGCAACAATATCGGTAGGTTGGTCCATTCCGAACATCAACTAGATCAAGATTAACACAGATGGAGCAGCCAGAGGGCACCCGGGATTTGTGGGGGCTGGATTTATCTGTAGGGACTCTGATGCACGAACTTTAATAGCAATGGCCCAACCACTAGGAATTACGACTGCACTAATTGCCGAAACCTGGGCTTTGCTATTGGCTTCAAGAACAGCAACAGAGAGACAATGACCTAGAATTCTCTTTGAAACAGACTCAGAGAACCTCCTGCGTTTCATCACATCACCTACCCCTCCACCTTGGCACATAGCAGGAATGATTGAAGAAATAAAAAGTAGGCTTAGGCAGATCCCGCAAGTCGCTATACAACACAATTACAGGGAAGGAAATCAAGCAGTGGACTGATTGGCAAATCATGTAACAGATGGAAGCCAAACAGGAAATTATTCAACCAAAATATGGGACCAGACAATCCCATCTTTTATCAGTCACATTTTATTTCAAGACTCTGTGGGTACCACATACCCACGACAAGTTGTAATCTAACATTTTTCTAGTAAAATACATGCTTCAAAAAAAAAAAAAAACCAGAATAAAGTAGCAAAATTAGTTAGGAAGTTGACAGTGGCCTCCTATAATAAAAGAGAGTAAAAAAAATATTGAGAAACCCTCTAAGAGCATCTTCAATAGTGGGTGCAATGAAAAAGTATTGTAATTCTCTCTCTTGGAGCTCTGCTTCGTGAAAGTCTAGTTTAGGTGCAATTCAGTATTCATCCTAGCAAGCTTAGTTCTATTAATTTCTTCTACAATTTCTCAACAATCATTGGATTCCTAATTTCTTTCTTCAAGAATTTTACCAGTTTATGCACCTACCATACCATATTCATCACTACTGGAATCAAAAGAAAGGAAAAAACCAACTATTACATTCAAGTTCATCAAACCTTCACCTATCATAATTCCAATACTACTGAAGTTCAAAGCAACTGGAAGAACACACCTGGTTTAATTACATTCTAACAAAGCAAAAGCAAACAGAATACTACTTCTTCTAATCCGACCAATAACCAGTTTGATTACAACTTTCTTTTTTACACAATTCAAAACCAAAGCTGCAATACTATAAGACTCCCTGACACAAAAGATCCAGCCAACATTACTCTGTCTATTCTCCCTATTGCCATTTAAACTATGAACTTGATGCATCTTAAACCCCAAAATTACCTGAATCTTCTTAACCCTTCCAAAATCACCATTCTTTCAACAAAAAATAACAAAAGAAACTATCACCAAATGTCTGAAACTAAAACTCATTTTCCTTACATTTATTTAGTAACACTAAGTATTATCAATACCCCCACAAGTTTTCACGAAGATGCTTAAGAGATCAAGTAATAAACAAATTACATGACTCTAGTTCTAAGGGGTTTTATAATATGTACACAACAATTACCAGTATTCGCCATCACTGTCGATGTTACTGCCAAATTCATCCTCCACATAGTAGCAACCTCGACCATCATCGTCACTGCCTGAGGAAGAATTTGGACCATAAAGATCTCCATCATCTGAATCCTCTTCTTCCTCCTCACTGCAGACCTCCATCGCACCAGGAATCACATGATCTCCATCAATATACAATCCAGGAATCTCATCACCATCTGAATCCACGTTTAAGGGCTCTGACATGGTTCGAGCAAACTTGCGAGGGTTATTGTTCTCCTCAACCAGATAACATCTGTACATTACTTCCTCAAATTGTTGTTGTCGCTGCCTCTTTCTCTCTTAAAATTCCGCTTTCTTTGCTCTCTTCATCGAATCATCACTGCTTTCTTCTTCTTCTTCGTCCTCGGTATTATTACTATCACCTTCATCTTCACTGTCGCTCTCAGTTGCACTTCGAGTCTTTCCCCATGAGCATTTCCATTCGACTTAATCTCCCATCTACTTCTTAAATAATGCTGGTAGATTGGCCATAAATGGCCTTTTATGGCGCTTGGTCAAGTGTCATGTCGCTTGGCTATTCACGCCCCTTCAATGCCATGCACACCTTCTTCAAAGCCATAATTACTCTACTAAACCCAATTTTCAAAGTCTAATTTTGCACGCTTCATTTGCCTTTACTATTGTTGGAACTATTAATAAGAGGTGCATCATTAGGTCACCTACCTTTGAAAGTTTATTTGGGTTTTAATTAAAACTTCTATTTTTTTGCAGATTCAGAGAAAGCAGCACATGTTGAGAGGCACCATTGCTAACTGGGGTGCGTCTAGTAGTTGGATTATTTCTACTGCTATTATGGCCAACACCATTTCTCACCATACAAAAAATACCTCCACATTCAATACCCATGATCTAAAAAATTACCATAATCAACATCATTCATATAATTACCATTCTTAATTTTTACCATATCAAACAACTTTGATGACAATTGGCGGGTTGTGTAATAACATTCTTGTATACCAACCTAGTCAAGACAAACCTCTTAAATATTCACCAACCTTTATTCTTATCATGCTTACGTATAGGCTATATGTGAAGAGAAAAATCTCAAGTTGGTTGCTCGGACAAATTGTTAGCCTGTATCTTTGCTACCAGTCCCACGTGAGTTTTAAGCCACAATCCCTTTCACCCTCTCTGAAAAGTGGTCTTGAAACAGATATAACCTATGATAAGGTCACTTTGTTTGAATACAAAAATTGGGAATCTTACATAAGTTTGCACCAATCCTCATCTGCTTACTTTTCATAATATTTTCAAATCTCTCATATTTCCTATTTTAAGGTTCAATACACCTCAGATGACAATTTTTGTTTGCATCTTTACTTATGCCTGATAGGTCTATATCACCATCTAGTACCAAAACCAGAATCTTTTGCATCCAAATTCATATTTTAATCTTTAAACTAGCTCCCCTCTCTGATAAAATTCTTCTCATCACCACCACTCTTATGAGCTACATGGAACCTCTTCCTCTCAAGATAATACTAAACCTGAAATTCTTGACATTCAAAACCTCACTACCCAAATGACTGAGAAATTAACTCTTCCATCTTCTCTTACTGAACCAATATTCATCGACAAAATTGTTATCCTAGCTGAGAATGATAATAATTGGAAATGGTGTATGGTTGGCTATATTTGTTGTGAAACTCTTATTCCTACATCTACCATTCGTTACTACATCTGCAATCAATGGCCTTTAGCTCAAACCCCTACTGTTACTACTTTCAATGGGTTGAGAAATAAAGTTCTCATCAGATTTCTGGCAGAGAGTGATTTTAATAGAGTCAATGAGCAAGGTCCTTGGTATGCTTGTGGTTATTTAATGGTTCTTAGAGTTGTCCCTCCTACTGGCTGGCCAGCAAAAACAGAAACTATTACAAGGAGCAGCTTCACCTAACTCGAAATATGTTCTCCCAGCTGTCTCAATGCTCATGATGCCAAAAAAGCCAGATGCTCAGCATATTGTTTCCACCTCTAACATAGTGGTAAATGACACTATCATGTCTCCAAGTGAAATAGTGCCAGAAACTCAAATGGGTACTATTGATTCTCATGATAATGCTAGAGGAAAAGCTAAGGATTCTACCCAAAATACTGATACCATTGTTCAAAAAGGCTTAGCAAGTAATCTCCAAATGGGTCCATTTGTTAATCCATCTACAGCTCTAAAGATTTTCGATGTTGGGACGATCCAGCAAAGTTCAACTCAGTTGAATAATGGTCTGTCGGTTATCTTCAAGCAAGTCACTACTCAAAATGTTACAGTTGAAGCATCAAATGCCAATCCTGAGTCATCAAATCGGGGTCCGATTCGAACCACTAATTCATCTAGAAGATTTAAATAAAACTACTGATGTTCCGACACAACATCCTACTAATACTAGATAATAAGTTACCTCATCAGCTGTTGAACATGATGCTCTATCTACTCTTAAAAGAAAGATCAATCCTATAACTGATTTAAGAAAACGTACTAGAGCCAGCACTTCTGCTCTAGCTAGTATTGTGGTCATCCCAAATCAAAATGATATCTCTGAACCAGATTATTCAACACTTTGTCCCCCTATCACCAAATTGGGAGATCTCCCTGCTATCAATCTATCCAACTGTGCCCTTAATACTCATTCTTTGGTTGATCCTTATGGTAGTTATAATGTACCCGCTAACGATACCCCAAGCAATGATGGTGTATGCGATAATTCTCATCATGCGCGCTGCTACTCTGAGTCCCAATTCTACCCAAGATGCTTCTCGAATTGATGGTTCTAGTGATTCTCAACTTAGTGGCGGTTCAGCCTCTACCACTCAGGTAAATTCAATTCCTTCCACCCCTCCCCTTTTTAAATGGCCCTCTGAATACTTTTATTCTTGTTAATCCTTTTCCTGTTATTAATGTCAACATGCTTTGCTGGAATGTTTGAGGATTGGGTAAAAAAAACTGCTAATAAGGAACTCAGCATGTTATGTAGAAACATTAACCCTAATATCATCTTCATGTCGGAAACTAAAATGAACAAAGATTTGGCTGCTAGAAGACTAAAAACTATGGGCTTTCCGTGCACTTTTAATGGTCCAATTATTGGAAGAAGTGGTGGTCTAGTTCTGGCCTGGAAAAAAGGAGATTCAAGTCAACATTTATCCTCAAGATTGAGGGGCATCTATGTCACATCTACTGATATTATCGATTATATACTTTGTCACATTCATTTCATATATGGTGAACCTAATAGTAATCTAAGACAAGCTTTCTGGGAAAATCAATGTCAGTTACCTCATACACCTCTAGATGAACCAGTTTTCTTTGTAGGGGACTTTAATGCTCTTTTAGGTACTGAGGATAAGAATGATGGGCTAGAAGTTGATGATTCAGATTTTTTAAATCTTAGGAACTTTTGTTCTATGTTTAACTTGCATGATCCTAGTTTTTCTGGCCATATATTTACTTGGTCTAATATGCAACAAGGTCCAGATCTTATCCTTGAAAGATTAGGTAGACGTCTTATAAATCAATATGCTGAAGCTTTATTTCCTAAATTTTGTGTCAATAATCTGCCTAGAGACTCTTCTGACCACTGTCCTACGCATATAAGTTTCAACTTTGAGGACATTTGTATGCCTAGACCTTTTCATTTTATGGCTATGTGGATTGAAGATCCTACTTGTATAGATATTATCGCTAACTCTTCGTCTGTTAATGTTGTGGGTTCCCCTGCTTATAAACTTAAAGCAAAACTTCTAAGTACTAAGAAATGCCTTCGTGATTGGAATAAATCTTCCTCTGGTAATATTCAAACCGATATATCTACCACTAGGATTAGTTGAAGTCCATACTTCTAATCAAACTGACTCTAGCTCCATTGCTAGACTTAGAGCCAGATTGGAATACCCCTACAATCTAGAGGAACTATATTAGAAGGACAAATCTAGAGAGATCTGGCTTATAGAAGGTGATAGAAATTCCCCTTATTTTCATAGAGTCACTCCAAAAGGAAATGCCATCAGTTGGATTAAGGATTCCTCAGATACTATTTTAACTGATAGAAATATTATTGGAACCTCCTTTATAAATTACTTCAAAAATCTTTACTCCTCCCATCCCCAACAATTCCAGGATGAAATCCTTCAAGACCTCTCCCTGTAAAATTTACAGTTGCTGATAAATCTCATCTGAATTCTCCTCTCTCTCTCCTGAGGAGATCAAGAATGATGTATTTCAAATGGGGGGGGGGGGGGGGGGAAGGCTCCTGGACCTGATGGTTTCACTAGTCTGTTTTATCAGAAACATTGGGACATTATAGGAGAGACTGTCATTGATATGACCCGGAGTTGCTTTAAAACTGGGAATATAACTAAAATTTTTAACCATACTAATATTTTTCTCATCCCTAAGGTTCCTCTTGCTGAGCTAGTATCCCAGTATAGACCTATAGGGCTCTGTAATTTTATCTATAAAATTCTTTCCAAAACTCTAACTAATATATTGAAACCTTTCATGAATAATATAATTTCCTAAAATCAAAGTGCCTTGGTTCCCAAAAGGAGTATTTCTGATAATATTCTTTTAGCTAATGAGGTTATATTTGATGTCAACCATAATGACAAAACAGAAGGCATTGCTGCCATTAAACTTGATATATGTCCAAAGCTTATGATAAGCTGGAATGGTCATTTCTTGAAAATGTTTTAACAAAAATGGGGCTTTCTGACCATTGGATTAAACTAATAAATCAATGTGTCTCTTCTGTGTCTTACTTTATCCTCCTCAATGGTAGCCCTACTGGCCTCTTCAAACCATAGAGAGGATTGAGATAGGGAAATCCTCTATCTCCCTATCTTTATATTATTTGTTCCGGGGCTCTATCTTCCCATATGGACACTCTTTCTAAGAAAGGTTTGGTTGAAGGTATAAAAGTGTGTAAAGATGCTCCTGCTATGACACATCTTTTGTTTGCTGATGATTCCCTCATTTTTTATAAGAGTACCTTCAAAAGTACTACTTGGCCTTTGGCCAAGAGATCAATTTTGATAAGTCTGGCATTCTCTTAGTAGGAAATTCCCGAGCATAGGAAAATTCAACTTGCTAATATTCTTGAGATTCAAAACAGGGATTTTGGAGAAAAATATCTTGGCACTGCTACAGTGTTTCAAGCCTCAAAAATTCAAACCCATATGGGTATTCTCCAAGCTATTGACACCAGAATTTCAGTCTGGCTCCATAAGCTCATGTCTCAAGATGCTAGAACTACTTTAATTAAACATATTGGTCAAGCTATCCCCCTTTTTCAAATGGTATCTTTCCTTATTCACAAATATCTTTGTAAAACAATGGATTCCCACCTATGCAAGTTTTGGTGGGGAGAAACTCTTGAACCCAAAGACAGGAAACTTCACCTTGTGGGTTGGGATATTTTATGCTCCCGTAAATAATAAGGTGGTCTGGGTTTTAGGAAAGCTGAGTTAAACAATCTGGTTATGCTAGCTAGAAATGCTTGGAGGATTATTGAAAATCCCAATTGTATGTTAGTTATTGTCCTTAAAGCCAAATACTTCCCTAGAACTGATTTCTTAAATGCTAAGTGCTCTTGGACTTGGAAGTGTCTGCATGATATAAAGGATTTGATCAAGCCTTTTATTTCTTGTCTTGGATAGTAGGGGATGGTCAATTTATTGATCCCTGGTGTGATAAATGGATCCCATCTCTGGGATCTGCTACACCTAATCCCCTAGTTCCACCTGATCCTAATATTAAAAGTCTCTTATTTTTATTGATGTTACCACTAGAACTTGGGATGCTACTAGACTAAACACTCACTTTGATGATGCTTTTGTTAAGAAGATTATCATAATTCCCTTAAGCCAGTTATGCACTCGTGACAGGAGGTCTTGGGAACTTTCAAAGAATGGTAGATTTTCTTCTGAATTTGCCTACATGGGACTTAGAGGACTTAGGCCCTCCCCTTGTATCAATCTTTGGAAGCGCATTTGGAAAATTAGGGTTCCTTACAGAATCCAAGTTTTTAGTTGGAAAGCTGCTAGAAATGCTTACTTGCTAGAACTATTTTACATACTAGAATGCCCATGCACAATGTTGAATGTGCTAGATTTAATGATCCTCATAAGTCTGTTATGCATGCATTGGACCTTTGCCCCTTTGCAAGTCTTGTCTGGTTTCTTTCTTCTCTTTGTGTTAACACTCAGATTTTTCAAAACAAGTCTTTCATTGATTGGTTGATGTTTTGGCTTACTGATCCTGTGTCTAAGCTTCCTGATAAAGCTCAATGTTTTTTTTTGTTACTATTCTTTGGTCCCTATGGAGGAGTAGAAATAACCCGGTTTTCCAGAATCTTAAAGAAACCTATATGGCAGTTTTAGGTAGGGCTAGATCCATGCTCTTGACTAGGAAGCCTTGTTTAATTATTTCTCCTTCTACTCGTGTTGGTCTATGTGATAAGTGGAAGTGATAGGTGTAGAATACACCTTATTTACTATCTATTGTTTATGCTTTCTCTGCTATGTTTTCTTGTAAATTATGTACTTTACGCTTTGAGTTATTAGGTACTCCAGAGTCATACGGAAGAAAAGAAGAAGAAATCACTCAAAATTGAGTAAAAAGGTCATTTACAGGCAAGCACTATTAGGAGCCCAATTAAGGTTAAGGGGTAGCCAGCTTTGAGTTTAAAAGAAAGGTGTTAAAGGCACCCTAACAGTTCATCATGGCATCCATTTGGGGGTTGGCTCTTATTTGGGGTGCAAATAGTCGTCCCTTTCTTAAAGACCTATATTAGGTTGAGAAGATTTATTCTCTTCTCATTTTTTTCTTCCTCCCCTGTTTTCACCCGAGTTTCGGCTGCAATATGGATTGAAGATGAGAAAGATTAAATTGATGGTATGATTGATATGGGATAGTTGGAGATGATCAAAAGAAGGATTTATTGAGAACCGAGAGAAGAAATTGATGACGAATTCGAGATTTACAAGGAAGAAGAGAAAGAATGATTGAGATGGAGATGGATGAATTACAGGGAGAGATTGGAGTATGAGAAGATGGTTCTGTTGAGATCAAGTTTATGGTGACTGATTGAGATGATCGAGATCTTAGAAGATGGGAATTTGGTTTGAAGGAGAATGAATTTCAGAGAAGAAGATATAAGAAATGGTTGCTGGAGTTGGTGATAATGATGGTTGATTGTGAACAAGAAAAAGATGGTCCTGCTACTGCTACTTCCAGTTGAGATATGGGTACTGGTGATGTGAAGAACAGATGCAGAATATGAAGCTAAACCAGATGTATGCTTAGGTGAATGAATGTGTAAAACTGGAGGGAAGAAGAAATAAAGAATGGCCGGAAATTGGCCTGGGAAATACCTTGAATATAAACGAAACTCGGTCAGTTTTCTGTTACGGTGAGTCAACTCAGTAACCGAACCGAATGAACCAATTCAGCTGATTAAGCCGAGTTAGACAGCTGACTCGATAACTGACTCGACTGACTTCCTTTTCTTTGATCATGTTGACTGTCGGAGACCGTTATTTCTAACAGTACCATGACAGAATATACCGTCAACTGAGTGGAATATTCAGGTGGCTGGTGGTGACTATTCCGGTCGGATTCCGGTGATCCTAAGGACTTTTCCGGTGACCCAAAAGTTATAGATTTCTTGTGTGAGTATTTCTCATGGGTATGAAGACATAGACTTGAAAATTGGATGAAGAATTGGGCTTGAAATTGGAAAGAGAAGATGGGAGATTTGGGAAAGACTTGAATTTGGAATGTGGTGTTATTATGGGAAAAGGATTCTATTCCTTGGAGGATTGGAGAGCAATTGAAGCCTATAAATAGAGAAGTTCTCTACTTTTCTATATACACTTTTACACCTTTTCACACACTACACTTTGGTTTTTGTTTGCTTTCTCTTTTCTTTATTATTTGTGAACTTCAAAACCATGAGTAGCTAATTTTATTATATTGATTAAGGATGAATTTCTAGTTCTTAACATATGATTTGAGTTTTGTTTTAAACCTACTTTGAAGTTCTTCACGTGATTATCGTTTGTTTTTGCTAATAAGAATGTTTATGTTTGATTGATAGGTCATTTAGGTGGCAAACTAAATTGATTTATTAATTGATCTAAAGCTAGTAAAAGTTAGGGGATAAGTAATAGTTTCTTGACTCTTTACACAAGTAGAAAACACGAGACCTTGCGGAGGGATTCCGTGGAGCAATTGTGTGTGAAAACAACGCAGCAAGTGTACCTTGATCTAAGAGTCTAACTACTAATATCAACCTAATAAATTCATAAATATTAATGCGTTAACTAAATTACATCTTGAGTGATCTACTACTAGGTGGTTTGGTAAATAGAATCAGGTAGTAGAGAACTTCCGTGTCCGGTGGTACAAGGGATTTAGGGGTTAGCACTGATCTAGCTGCTATATCTACGGTTGGTGATAATCCGTGATTAATAAAAAGTGGAAAAGAACATAACTTGAATCATTATTTTGCAACGAAGAACGATTCCTTGGTCTTGTCTCTCTTATTGATTTCAACTTTATCTTTTTAATTGCTTTATTTGCTTTCTTTTGCTTTTTAAATCTAAAACCAAAAACCCCCCTTTTGTGACACGCATCAGGAAGACTCCCTATATTGGCTGGATAATATGTAATACTGATGGATCTTATGATGACATTTCTGGAGCTAATGGTGCAGGCTATGTGATGAGGGACTTCTCAAGCAAAGCTTCTTTTTGTGCATCCTTAGTTTTTTAAGGAAAGTCTGTTGAAGAAGCTGAAGCCATAGCTATTTGGGCCGTCTTGAAGAAATCTATGGAGAAAAAAATTCACTCACACTATCATTGAAAGTGATGCTAATAATCTCATTGACCAATTTTCAACAGGCGTGTTTGATGGAGATTTAAGAACGGGTGATATCTTTAAGGATACTCAGTTTTTTTCTTCTAGTTTAGTGGCTTGCGTCTTTACTTTTCAACCTCGTATTTGTAATTATGTTGCTCATGAGTTAGCTCAATGGGAAAAATCAAACAATTCCTCTATGTACTGGTCTGTGCCTCCTATTTGGCTCTGCCAACAGTTGAGGGGGATCATTAGAGTAGATAGGCCAAATAGGAGGTACAGACCAGTACTTAGGTATGCATACCCGTTTGCATACTTTAGTAGGTTATGTTCTAAAATCGGTTTGTTCATGAACTAATACATTTATATATAATAAGGAATGCAATCTTTTTTTAAACCGTGACTGTAATGTTCATGAATTGATTCGAGTGAGTCAAAATCGATTTTACTTCAATTGTGTCATGTATACTTCTATGAGAATATAAAAAATTGAACAATTCTAGAACTAGTTTCATTGAGTCATTTGAACTAGTTGTGTTAAGATGAACAAGGTTGATATGAAAGTGTTCATATGGCTAACTTCGTTTAACTATTGTTGAGCCAACAAGGTGTACATGTTTAGGTACGGTTACCCATATCTAAATGAAGTCACTTTTCATTTGTGCGTAACAAGCTAAGTTCGATCTTACGGTCGAAAAATATTAGCTTGAGTCTAATCAGGTTTTCATCTAATGGTGAATATTGAATGCTTTGTTACCAAGGTAACATTGATTGCAAACCCTGATTTAAAGACTATATTAAGGGAGAACTTTGCAATTGGGAATCCTAATCCCCACACCTCATGTGTGATACTAGTTGCGACCAGAGTCGATTCTCCTTAAACCTAGGTTTTTCCTAAAACCATTATGGGTTAACGACTTAAAGACTTCATTGTATTGTGAAGCCAGACCCAACTATTTTCTCTGTAGTTGCACATTCTGATCTTGCTTTATTTTATCGTACTGAGTACTATCTTCTCTAAGATTTGTTCGAGATTTAATCTCTGATAGTCAAGATAAAAAGTAGTCACAAACATCTTCGTCTCATCGTTTGTGATTCCACGATATCTTGTTTCGCTACCATAGGATTAAGATTATTGTGAGGTGATTGATATTACTAGGTTGTTCTTCGGGAATATAAGTTCGGTGTATCAATTGGTTCTTATTCACCTTGATTTATCAAAAGACTGAACAAAACTCATAGGTATTTCTTTGGGAGACAGAGTTATCTATTCAACAGACTTTTCTGTGTGAGACAGATTTTTTTATCGAGTCTTCGACTTTGGGTCGTAGCAACTCTTAGTTGTGGGTGAGATCAGCTAAGGGAATCAAGTGCGTAGAGTCCTGTTGGGATTCAAAGGCGCAAGGAACGTGATTGTATCTTAATCAGTGTGAGATTGGTTAGGGCTCAACTACATTCCAGTCCGAAGTTAACTTGTAGTGGGCCATTGTCTGTAGCGACTTAATACAGTGTGGTGTTCAAATCTGGACTAGGTCCCGGGGTTTCTCTGTATTTACGGTTTCCTCGTTAACAAAATTTCTGGTGTATGTGTTATTTATTTTTCGCATTATATTTTCTATATAATTGAAATATCACAGGTTGTGCGTAGTTCAATCAATTAGATAATTCAACCTTTGGTTGTTGATAATAAATTGATTGACACTTGAACATTGGTCTTTGGTACCGTTCAAGTTGTTTCACATAATAATTAGGCTCGCGGATTTCTATTTGTTTGATTTGCTGAGTACATTGTGAAATAGAGATACAACTCTTGGATATATTTCCATTGATTGAGTCTGACTGTCTAGTTAATTATCTTGGAATTATATTGGAGTTTGTCCATACAGATTGCCTAAATGAAATATTGGGTGTGGTTGTTAGACCCCCGCTTTTTCAATTGGTATTAGAGCAGGAAAACACGTTTAAGACCTCATAAGTCTGTGTTTATGGCAATCTGATTTGTGTGGATAGTTATTTATCTCAAACTCGCGCACATAGAAATGAGTTCCAAAAGTTTTGACTATGCTAAATGTCTTGGGCTTACCTCCAAGGATAACTCCTTTGATGATTCTTCTGAATCCCGAGGTAAGAATTTTTTGCTATCAGATTCTGATGTGACATTTAATACTATGTTTGAAACTAAAATGGAACTCACTAGAACTCTAAAAAAATCTGCTGAGATTATTGATTTTCAAGGAGCTAAGATAAAGTCTCTAGAAGAAAAACATGATCAGCTCATTGATGAGCCTAAGAAGTCTCTTGGTCGAGAACGAGAACTCTATAGGCTATAGCATCGTTGAGTCTGTCTCTAACAATATCGAAAAACTTGTCCAAGAAACGACTCTACAATGTGAAAAGATTAATACTATTGAGGATATTGTTAAAGAATATTCAATTAGAGAAAAACGTTTGATCGAGACTCATTCATCATATCTGAATAGCCTTCGTGTTGAAAAAAAGAAATTGGATGCTTCCCTTCTTCTAGCCTAGGAACAGTGCAAATCCTTGAAAAAGGAAAACTCTGTTTTAATGAGTATGTCTTCTTCTGTGCCTATCACTAATTCTCATGGGAATTACAGTACATGAAGAAAACTACTCCAAAGGTAGCTTCTGCTAAGAAAAGTTTATATAACTTGCAGACTCCTAATAGAGTTATGAGTTTAAAGAAGGTTCCTTCCGATGTCTCTCTTCCACGAACCTGTTCTTTCTGTGGGAAAAAGAATCATTATGTTCGACATTATTTTGCTAGAAACAAACAGATTTCTGATCTTCAAAATCTATTTCTTTTTGTTGTCGACAGAGTGAATTTTCTGACGACATCTACAATGGATTTCATTCTTGCAAAAAACCAGAATTCTCAGGCACAAGGTTTCCAAAGACACTCTTATAGAAATCTTTACAGGAATCCTGTCCCTCTTAATGGTGTTAATATTTACACTACAAATGTACACATTCCAAGTGCTAATGAGACGAAATCTGGTAGACCTAAGTCTGGAAGATGGAATTTTCTCAATTATGACCCTCTGGAACCAATCTCTAGAGGTCCTAG
Source organism: Papaver armeniacum (assembly GCA_023531295.1). Lineage (NCBI taxonomy): Eukaryota > Viridiplantae > Streptophyta > Magnoliopsida > Ranunculales > Papaveraceae > Papaver > Papaver armeniacum. Next base: position 31,148 of record JAJJWW010008170.1, read on the forward strand.
ACTTAATCCTCAGAAAAATCCTTCTGATGAAAACTAAAAAAAAATTATGTCTTATTTTTCTGGGATAAGACATAACCGAAGGAAGGTAAGGAATACAAGGCTCAAACATTTAGATGGTACTTACAAAATTATCTCTCAATATTCATGGTGGGATTACATCTCACTTTGCAACCTAGATGTAGGTAATTTCATCCTTGTATCTAATTTGAGAGTTGCAAGGATGACATTTGCGAGATGCTCAAGTCTACTGTAGGTTACTGCAAAAGCGGGGGTCCAACAACCACACCCAATATTTCGATTAGCAATCTGTATGGACAAACTCCAATATACTTTCAAGAGAATTAACTAGATTTAATCTTAATAAAATATATCAAAGAGTTATATCTCTCTTTCTCGATTCAATTCTTACTCAAGCAAATAGAAATCTGCGAGTCTAATTGAATACAAGAGAAATAACTTGGATGGTACCAAAGACCAATATCCAAGTGTCAATCAATGTAAATCAACAACCAAAGGTTGGATATTCTAATTGATTGCTCTTAACGCACAACCTGTGATATTTCAAATATATAACAAAATATAATGCGGAATAAAAATAACACAAACACCAAAATTTTGTTAACGAGGAAACCGCAAATGCAGAAAAACCCCGGGACCTAGTCCAGATTGAACACACACTGTATTAAGCCGCTACAGACACTAGACTACTACAAACTAACTTCGGTCTGGACTGTAGTTGAACCCCAATCAATCTCACACTGATCCAAGGTACAGTTACGCTCCTTACGTCTCTGATCCCAGTAGAATACTATGCACTTGATTCCCTTAGCTGATCTCACCCACAACTAAGAGTTGCTAGGACCCAAAGTCAAAGACTTTAATAAACAAATATGTATCACACAGAAAAGTCTACAGTAATAGATAAATCTGTCTCCCAGAAATACCTACAAGTTTGTTCCGTCTTTTGATAAATCAAGGTGAACATGAACCAATTGATAACCCAGACTTATATTCCCGAAGAACAGCCTAGTATTATCAATCACCTCACAATAATCTTAATCGACTAGCGAAAGAAGATATTGTGGAATCACAAACGATGAGACGAATATGTTTGTGAATACTTTTATATCTTACCTATCGGAGATATTAATCTCAAGCCAATCGTTACGATTGTACTCAATACGACAGAATCAGCAAGATCATATCACACAACTACGAGAAAGTAGTATCGGTCTGGCTTCACAATCTCAATGAAGTTTTTATGTCGTTAACCTGGTTTTCAAGAAGAAACCTAAGGTTAAAGGAGAATCGACTCTAGCTAATACAACTAGTATCACACAGGAGGTGTGGGGATTAGTTTTCCAAGTTTATAGAGTTCTCCCTTATATAGTCGTTTAAATCAGGGTTTGCAATCAATGTTAGCTTGGTAACAAAGCATTCAATATTCATCATTAGATGAAAACCTGATTAGATTCAAGCTAATATCTTTCAACCGTTGGATCGAAAACTTAGCTTGTTACACACAATTGAAATGCACGATTTTAGGTTTGTGTAACCGTACCCAAACATGTACATTTGTTGGTTCAACAATAGTTAACCAATTGGTTATCCATATGAGCAGTTTCATATCAACTATATTCTTCTTCACCATAACTAGTTCAAATGACTCAAATGAACTAGTTAGAGAGTTGTTCAATTGTATAAATCTTATGTAACTACACAAGACACAATCGAAGCAAAAACGATTTGATTCACTCGAATCGATTCATGAACTTTATAGCCACGGTTAGCATTTTTCATTCCTTAGTTAATATAAATATAAGATTCAAGCTAATATCTTTCAACCGTTGGATCGAAAACTTAGCTTGTTACACACAATTGAAATGCACGATTTTAGGTTTGTGTAACCGTACCCAAACATGTACATTTGTTGGTTCAGCAATAGTTAACCAATTGGTTAGCTATATGAGCAGTTTCATATCAACTATATTCTTCTTCACCATAACTAGTTCAAATGACTCAAATGAACTAGTTATAGAGTTGTTCAATTGTATAAATCTTATGTAACTACACAAAACACATCGAAGCAAAAACGATTTGATTCACTCGAATCGATTCATGAACTTTATAGCCACGGTTTGCATTTTGCATTCCTTAGTTAATATAAATATAAGTTAACAAAAAATCGTCTTTATTATATATAACCAACTTAAGTTCGCAGACTTAGTTCGCGGACTTAAGTTCCCGGAAGGAGTTCTCAAACTCCAGCAGATATTCTCGGGATGAGAACTTCCGCCAGTTCGCGGACTGAGTTCACACCTCTTGTTCCGGTTTTCCTGATCAACAAAGTACGCATACTTAGGTTCAAGGAAATAGGACTTATACATATATGTGTTGTCACACAATGCTTATATCCAACAATGGTTATATAATATAAACTCTCATTTCAATAATTGAAACATTCTTAGAGGACGTTATTATATGGTTGTTATACACAAACTATTTTTCGTCAAAGCAATTTTCAAAGTGATTGAAACATAACATGACTTTCGTCACTAGGTAAAGATGAACTTGGCCAAAGCAAAAGCTTACCAACACATATTTCGAGAAATAGATAAGCGAGATAAACTCGGCTCGAAATAGCAAATGTGTATAATCAAAGTCTATATAGCAAAACGACTTTTGTCTCAAAGATAGGAGATAGAGTAGATAGACCTTTTGAGTGATAGATAAGTTCCAGTCTCCACATACCTTTTAGTCGATGAAGTTCCACCAGTTCCTTGAGTAATTCTTCGTATTGTATGATGATTGCCATGGAGTTCTTGAGCTCAACTACACTTTCTATCCTAGTCCGAGACTTAGCTATAGTAGACTAGAAATCAAGACTTATAGTTTTGATCACTAACATTGACAAACATGCTTGAGATAGCAACGCATGCGAGTTCGACCGAGCAGTGCTCTAACAATTTCCCCCTTGTCAATTTTAGTGACAAAACTATCAATATATATGGAATACAAAAATAAATGAATTAACTTTTGTAGCTCCTATTCCACATGCCTAATCTTCAACATTACTCGAAATCTTCGTTACTTCCAAGTACTCCAATGATCCCAAAGGTTGTAAGTTCAGCATCATCGTTGTTGAAAATCCGTAGCTATAACAATGAGAAAACAAGAATTCGCAATCATTGTTATACAGTGTCATAGTATCATTATATAGAATCAAAGTTCAAATGTATCACAACTTCGACAACAATACTATGGTGATATGTATCACTCCCCCTTAGTCAATACTCCATCTCACATGGAAACCACTCCCCTTACATAATGATCCGAAAACCATATGTATTTGTAGTGTGAACTACATATTAATTCTCTCCCTTTTTGTCAATAAAATTGGCAAAGGTACGAAAACGGGATCCTAATGAAATTTCCAGAAGAGTCATTTCATGACCAAAAGAAAGCATATATCATCTTATTTAGATGCTATCATATAGCCAAAACTAAATGCATTCATCAAGGAGTTTATAAAGATACAAGATAACCCCTATAATATTCCACAGCCGCACTCCCCACAAAAATTTGGCAATTAAGCACAAGTTCAATTAAGAACTCTCCCCCATAATATGTCATTCCCGAGAGAACAACAAGAGCGACCTTAATTTCAAAAGAAAAGAAAGATTTCTTTGGACATAACAAATCACATACGAGTATGAATTTGAATCCAAAAATACTCAATTAGATTAATCATAAGAGAACCCATAATTAATCTAATCGGAAATATACAATCAAATTTACCACAGAAAGTGATTAATTTAATTGGCCATGCTTGACATAAGAGAACTTACGGAGTTACGACTAAGTTATTCATAAGAAAATGATCAACTCAAACATTAGAAACCTTACGGAACAACACAGTATATACATAAAATATGGATCAGGGAAGATCAATACTGCAGAATACACAAGGATTCATTCTATTTTCCATCACTATTCGCACAATGACATACAATAGACATAATCCTTGTAAACAAAAGATTTTAACCTATCTTCCATCAATAATTGACATAATAGGCTTAACTTTTGTATTGTCAAAAGTTCATTCCTTCTTTTATCAATACATGCATATCGACGTATGAAAGGCTTAACTTTTGACAAGGTATGGGACAATCATAGTTCACGGACGCAAACACCCATAACAAATTGCAATATATAAAACCATAAAGATTAATACTGCAAAAATCATCTTCCAAACAGTTTTAGAATTTAAACAAATAAACCTAAAAACATGAAGATGAAAATGTTGGACATAGCTATGTGTAATCACAATAATGGCTATTCCAGTCTCTAGTTATTCTTCTAAACAAAACAAGAAAGTAGAAGATTTACTAGACGTTAGGACCTTTGAAGAATTCTTTATCATCCCCGAACTTCTTGTCGTCAACATCCATTGGGACATAAGGTTCATGAAGATAGGAGTTAATATCAATAAACCTTATTGACTGATGTCGAACTAGGGCCTTCTGAATCTCATGAGTCTTAAACACAAAAGCCTTTATTTGCTGAATCTCCTTTTGCATCTCCTTCAACACTTCAAGAACATCAGAAAACTTCTGAGAATTTGAAGGAACATCTCCAGGCTTCCTCACATTCCTCCTTTTTCTTTTCAATGTCGGAGCTAACGGAGATTTCTCTTTTTCCTTCATGATTGATGGCTTGACAATCATATTAACATCCTTTCCATCAGAAGACATGGTACTTGGAGCATCCATAAGCGTACGGGTTTGTGAGAGGAAATCACTATCTCGACAAGTGGTCTGGAGATAAAAAGAAGTTTCAAGGAAGGAAAAAGGAATGTAGGGTTAACCTTTAACAGGTTCGTGCACGCACAATTCTGAACCCTAAAGAGAGTAGAATTGTCGAGAATAACCCTCCTTTATTGATAGACAGGGATTCCAAAAAAAAAAAACGAAACTAAGAAAAGAAGAGAATAACCTTTTCCTAAAGCCTGAGAGGTACATAATCTTGTCTCTTTTGATCAGGCACATGAGACAAGATTTCCAAATCAACACAATCAAGTTGCGTTGCGGTGAACAACAATTTGTCCACCATTTTCCTCTTGAGAGGAATCCACAGACCTTTGTCTAACAAAATGACTTGACCATACTTTCTTCTCTAATGGTCTGGTTTTATCCTTGGAAACTAACTTCTTAGACGAAGATAAAATCCTACATACCTCAGCGGTCTTCTGAGCAAGTTTAAGCTTATTTGCTAATTGATTTGCTCTTCGTTGAAGTTTGTTGACGTGCCTCAATTGGTGTTTGTACTTGTAACACTTTGAAAGTTCATGACCCTTTAGAGAACAATATGAGCATGTAAATCTTGGATAAAAATCAGGCCTCTGGGATGTGCAAGCATCTAGACACATGGTGGAACCTGAAACATTACAAGTAGAGTTTCCAAAGAATGGTTCAATATTTTCTTCCAGATTGGTTGGGTTTTCTTCTGAAAGAATATAAAGATTGATGTATGTATTACTACAATTATCAAAATCAATATTTTCACTAAGAAGTGCAATACTCGATTTCTCGTCTTCATTAGAATCGTATCTGTCAGACATTCATCAAGAGTTGCAGCAAGTCCTTTGCTCCCAGTGTATTTTCTACGATTTGGGCACTCGTTTGCAAAATGACCAAATCCCTTACACTTAAAGCACTGAGGAATATCCTCATCATCAGTTTCATATGTGTCCCTGTTTTTAGGAGGAATACGATTATGAGGTTTGACTGATGCTTTAGTCTTATCTCTGGAAAACCGTTTACTTCTCTTCAACAGAAGGTCCCTAAACTGTCTTGTGATCGTCGAGACCGATTTGTCAAGATCTTCATCTGATGAATCAGTCTCAGAGTGATCGTCTTCAGAGATATACATTTTTTTTTACTTTTATCAAGTAATTTTGTGTCTTTTAGTGCTTTGAACGCAACATCCTAAGATTTGGATGAATGCTCGTGATCAAAGATCTTAAGCTTCCCAACCAGCGTATTTCTGGAGAGATTATCAAGGTTATTTCTTTCTACGATGGCATGCTTCTTAGAGTCGTATCTAGATGGCAGCGATCTGAGAATTTTCATCATAATGTCCTTTTCAGGAATAGTCTTACCCAATGCAAAAGATGCATTAACAATTTCAGACACTTTGTGATTAAACTCATCAAATGTATCTTCATCTGCCATACAAAGGTTTTCCCAATCGGAATTAAGGTTTTGAAGCCTAGATTCCTTTTCACTGGTATTTCCTTCGAATACGGTTTCTAAGATATCCCATGCATCTTTAGACCTAGTGCAATTTGACACATGGTGCTGAAGATTTGGGGTAATGGCATGTATGATGACATTCAAACCGTCAGAATTTTGCTTTGCAGCAAGTATCTCGGCAGGGCTATATTCACCAATGTTCTTGGGAACGTTTACATTACCTACTGCCAAAATGGGAGCATCATAGCCATTAACAACATATACCCATGATTGAAAATCACGTGCTTGAAGAAAAACTCGCATAGCAATTTTCCACCATAAGTAATTAGAGCCATCGAAGACTGGTGGTACGTTAACAGAGATAGCACCTCTGTCCATAGAGTCAGATCGCTACAAACACATACTTGTAAGGTCTTGAACGTGTTTGCCCGCTCTGATACCAATTGAAAAAGCGGGGGTACAACAACCACACCCAATATTTCGATTAACAATCTGTATGACAAACTCCAATATACTTTCAAGAGAATCAACTAGACTCAATCTTAATAAAGTATATCAAAGAGTTATATCTCTCTTTCTCGATTCAATTTTTACTCAAGTAAATAGAAATCTGCGAGTCTAACTGAATACAAGAGAAATAACTTGGATGGTACCAAAGACCAATATCCAAGTATCAATCAATGTAAATCAACAACCAAAGGTTGGATATTCTAATTGATTGATCTTAACGCACAACCTGTGATATTTCAATTATATAACAAAATATAATGCGGAATAGAAATAACACAGACACCAGAATTTTGTTAACGAGGAAACCGCAAATGCAGAAAAATCCCGGGACCTAGTCCAGATTGAACACACATTGTATTAAGATGCTACAGATACTATCCTACTACAAACTAACTTCGGCCTGGACTGTAGTTGAACCCCAATTAATCTCACACTGATCCAAGGTACAGTTGCGCTCCTCACGTCTCTGATCCCAGTAGGATACTACGCACTTGATTCCCTTAGCTGATCTCACCAACAACTAAGAGTTGCTACGACCCAAAGTCAAAGACTTTAATAAACAAATATGTATTACACAGAAAAGTCTACAGTAATAGATAAGTCCGTCTCCAACAGAAATACCTACAAGTTTTGTTCCGTCTTTTGATAAATCAAGGTGAACAGGAACCAATTGATAACCCAAACTTATATTCCCGAAGAACAGCCTAGTATTATCAATCACCTCACAATAATTTTAATCGACGCGCCGAAAAAAGATATTGTGGAATCACAAACGATGAGACGAAGATGTTTGTGACTACTTTTATATCTTGCCTATCGGAGATATTAATCTCAAGCCAATCGTTATGATTGTACTCAACACGATAGAATCAACAAGATCAGATCACACAACTACGAGAAAGTAGTATCGGTCTGGCTTCACAATCCCAATGAAGTCTTTAAGTCGTTAACCTGGTTTTCAAGAAGAAACCTAAGGTTAAAGGAGAATCGACTCTAGCTAATACAACTAGTATCACACAGGAGGTGTGGGGATTTGTTTTCCCAGTTTCTAGAGTTCTCCCTTATATAGTCTTTCAAATCAGGGTTTGCAATCAATGTTAGCTTTGTAACAAAGCATTCAATATTCACCGTTAGATGAAAACCTTATTAGATTCAAGCTAATATATTTCAACCGTTGGATCAAATACTTAGCTTGTTACACACAATTGAAATGCACGATTTTAGGTCTGTGTAACCGTACCCAAACATGTACATTTGTTGGTTCAACAATAGTTAACCAAATGGTTAGCCATATGAGCACTTTCATATCAACCATATTCTTCTTCACCATAACTAGTTCAAATGACTCAAATGAACTAGTTAGAGAGTTGTTCAATTGTATAAATCTTATGTAACTACACAAGACACAATCGAAGCAAAAACGATTTGATTCACTCGAATCGATTCATGAACTTTATAGCCACGGTTTGCATTTTGCATTCCTTAGTTAATATAAATATAAGTTCACAAAAAATCGTCTTTAGATATAACCAACTTAAGTTCGCAGAGTTAGTTCGCGGACCGGAAGGAGTTCACAAAGTCCAACAGATATTCTCGAGATGAGAACTTCCGCCAGTTCGCGGACTGGGTTCGCGAACTGAGTTCACAGCTGTTGTTCCGGTTTTCCTGATCAACAAAGTACGCATACTTCGGTTCAAGGAAAAATGACTTATACATATATGTGTTGCCACACAATTTTTATATCCAACAATGGTTATATAATCTAAACTCTCATTTCAATCATTGAAACATTCTTAGAGGACGTTATTATATAGTTGTTATACACAAACTATTTTTCGTCAAAGCAATTTTCAAAGTGATTGAAACATAACATGACTTTCGTCACTAGGTAAAGATGAACTTGGCCAAAGCAAAAGCTTACCAACACATATTTCGAGAAATAGATAAGCGAGATAAACTCGGCTCAAAATAGCAAATGTGTATAATCAAAGTCTATATAGCAAAACGACTTTTGTCTCAAAGATAAGAGATAGAGTAGATAGACTTTTGAGTGATAGATAAGTTCAAGTCTCCATATACCTTTTAGTCGATGAATTTCCACCAGTTCCTTGAGTAGTTCTTCGTTTTGTATGATGATTGCCATGGAGTTCTTGAGCTCAACTACACTTTCTATCCTAGTCCGAGTCTTAGCTATAGTAGACTAGAAATCAAGACTTATAGTTTTGATTACTAACATTGACAAACATGCTTGAGTTAGCAACACATGCGAGTTCGATCGAGCAGTGCTCTAATAGTTACCATCTGTCTTGTGTTTAATTTAGTTGTTTTCTTGTGTGAAGGTTGAGTCATATCTTGACTCCTAGTAACTAATGAATCTTTTCCTTATACTCTGATCAAATCTTTTAATTATTGAGCTATGAAGGTAAGAGACATCTGAAAACATAGAGTATTTCCTTATTCTTGGATCTTTTGTGATCCATTATCCTTACTTAACCGGTCCACGAACGGCCGTGTCTTTCTTGGGAGTTTTTATGGTTTCCATAAACAAGGTGTCCTTCTCTTCCTCAAGACCTCAGGAAGTGGTAAATCTTGAGATGAAAGAAGACATTAAAGGATGCGATTCAGTTCAAGAACTTGTCTTGAAAAAGATGATTGAAAGGAAAGAGTACAACTCCTGGATTGGAGAATCTGTCAAGGATTTAATTCTTTTTCATAATGACTCTAGGTTCGAATTTGCAAATCTTCAACTGCAAATAAATCAGTTCATTGATGGTCAGACCAAAATCCTTGAAAACCTAAAGATCTTGATTCGGAATCAGAAGAATCTCATCGCAGATTGTGTCAAAGCTAGGCAGCTTGCCCGCATTGTTGATCGAAAAGTTAATGTTCTAACTCATGAACATGGAGTCTCTACGGTCAAAAGAATCAAGGATATCAGTGATACCTTTTATGATGGAGCCTTTCAAAGGTATGAAGTTATCAAAGAAACTTGCTTATGTCTAGGAAACTTCTTATGAGAATTTATTCTTGTATTTTAAGAAGGATAACTAGGGTTTGGAATAGCCTATATTGTGATTACATATTGCTATTGCCAACGATTTTCATCTTGCAATGTTTTTAGATTTATTTACTTAAATTCTAAAGTTTATTTGGAAGATGATTTTGCAGTATTAATCTTTATTGGTTTTATATATTGCAAATAATGTTATGGGATATGTGTATTTGCGTCCGTGAACTATGATTATCCCATATATGTCAAAACTTAAGTCTATTATATATCTTTATACAAATATTGATAGAAAATAGAATGAACTTTTGATAACAAAGATTAAGTCTATGGTATCATTATACAAATATTGATGAAAATAGAATGAATCTTTGTATATTCCGCAGTATTGACCTTTCCCTGATCCACTTCTATGTGAAAGTACCGTGCAGCTCCGTAAGTTCTCTTATGTTGAGCATTTCCGATTAAATTAATCATGGGTTCTCTTGTGGTTAATTTAATTGAGTTTTCTGGATACAAATTCATGTTTCATATAATTTGTTAATGTCCAAAGAAATCATTCTTTTCTTGAAAGTAAGGTCGCTCTTGTTCTTATCTCGGGAATGACATTTTATGGGGGGGAGTTATTAATTGAACTTGTTCTTAATTGCCAAATCTTTGTGGGGAGTGTGGTTGTGGAATATTGTAGGAGTTATCTTGCACCTTTATAAACTCCTTGATGAATACACTAAGTTTCGACTAAGGGGGAGTGATACATATCAGCAGAGTATTGTTGTCAAAGTTGTGATGCAATTGGACTTTGATGCTGTGTAATAATACTATGACACTGTATAACAATGATTGAGAGCTATTGTTTTTTCATTGTTATAGCTACGGATCTTCAACAACTATGACGCTGAGTTGAACACGTTCAGAATCACTGGAGTACTTGGAAGTGACGAAGATTTCGAGTAATGTTGAAGAACCAAGGAAATCAAGCATTTGGATGAGAAGCTACAAAGTTTATTTATTTTGTAATCATATGTATTGATAGTTTTGTCACTAAAATTGACAAAGAGGGAGATTGTTAGAGCCCTGCTCGGTCGAACTCGCAAGCGTTTCTTTCTCAAGCTTGTTTGTCAAGTTTAGTTGCCAAAACTATAAGTCTTGGTTTCTAGTCTACTTGTAACTAAGTCTCGGATTAGGATAAAAAGTGTAGTTGAGATTTAGACTTAACGGCGTTCATCAATTGAAGACGAAGAACTACTAAGGGGAGCTTGTGGAACTTCATCAACAAAAGGTATTTGGAGAGTTGAACTCATCTATCACTCAAAAGTCTATCTACTCTATCTCCTATTTGATACAAAAGCCGTATAGCTATATTGATCGCAGTCGTATGCGTCAAAAATAATATTACTTTCTCACTACTCAAAATATATTATATAGCAAGGGTAAGAAAGGATCGTTCCCAAAAAGAGGTCTTGGGTTGTCAATATATTTTGGTTTCCTATAAATGACTAGGGGATTTTCCGATTTTATGTAAATAAAACTAAACAAAAAGCAAACAAGGAAAAATAATGCACGCAAATCAATAATGATAAAATATTGGTAAAGGATTTCATCTTCATTCACAAACATGTTCTTGTCATAATAATTAGAATTGATATTTAATCTCTCTTTACCAAAAACATTTTATACCACTAAACCAAATCTTGGTTGTGTCATACCCAAATCTGCCCAGCCCATGCTTACTCCTACAACTCACGACTCAAACAAAGCCCAACCACTTGTTAAGCATGTCAGCCATGTGGAACTGACAAGCAATTCCATCCCATTACCACCATACTCACGACTAGCAAATCATGGCAAAGATGCCTTGCAGCATCTTAGATGCTCAACTGCAGCTGTAATACAACAACATCACTGCCTGCTTCAAACTCAGCAACATCAAGACCCATTTCCTGCAATTATAACACCCACACAATCCTAGGCCAACACAGATTCAAGCCTTCATTGCAGTGCCATTGCATCCATCCATTCCTTGTAATTCCTTCAGCTCCATGATCCTACAGCTACAATATTCTCTCTTGCTTTTCCAGTTGGTGTTGAGAACACCACTTAGCCACTGTCGTACAACCAATCCTGTGAACCCATTTAAACTCAGGAACTGTGTTGCTTTACTGCACCATTTCCCTAGCCAGTGCAATCACACCACCAACCATTGCTGTAACCTCCAGAACTGCAGCTCCAATTGCACAACTCATAACCTACCAGCAGCATCACCATTTCTCTGTAACCACTATTCAGTTCACAACACTATCTTAGCAGCAACATCTCTTCCATTGCGATCTCAGTGTATCAAACACTACCAAATCGACTCCATCTGCTCAACACCAACACAATCCATACACTTCACTGCACCCAACTGCAGCTTCACTTCATGCCTGCACAACCCCATTTTCATATACCTGCATATACAAACACCACCAGTTCCTGGCACTATGCTTGTAAATCCCTTGCAATCACTGTAGAGCTACCATCTTCAATTCCAGCCTTCATCTCAACTTCACATCACCAGAACAACATTGATTCTCTTACAAAACACCAGGCAACAAACCACCAGCTGCAGTTCAAACCATCATTCCTACTATACCCATCTCAACACTTCAGCCATACTGACTCATTCCACCTTCTTGACCTTGTAAACAACAACACCAATTTCTTCAGCTCACCACCACAGTTCAACCACACAAATTCAAGCTAAAACTAACCCAAATTTCATTCATCAGTCATAAATCTCGTTGTAGATTAATAGTAACAAAACTCATCCTCATAATATATCAGCACCAGAATCTTAGCAATTCAACTGAAATCCCATATCAATTGAAGCTCAGAACCCTAACTCTAATTTGGGGAAGAACAATAAAGCACAAATCTCCCTGATTCCTTCTCGAGTTTGGCTGTAAACACGAACCCATCATTTCTCATCACACAGAGACTGCATCTTCATACTCTAACCCCCAATTTATGATTAACTCTTCTGATTCAAACATCCAATCTTCTCACTGCAGAATCCAACAACATCTCATCTTCATTTCTGTCTAATCTCGGCTGGTAATCATATCTGTATCTTTCACGAATTCTGAACCCAAAATGCTTTCCCTTCTTCTCTGATTCTCAGACTTCTTCTACATGAAAGCTAAGAAGCCGCCATTCTTTACAGGCAGGGAAAAAGAAATAAACGCAAATAATGAGAGAAATGATTTTTCCCTGTAACTTTAGGTTTTGTGTAGGAGTGTAAATAGATGCAGGCACCCCACTGTTTGGATAAGAGCCACCTAGGTATTTGGCATGTCGAATCGACCTTTTGCACCCCAAATGTTATCTTTCTAGCTCAACCGCCATGATGAAGCTACGATCAGGGCCTCGGTTGTAGAGGAACGACCATTCATTCTTCACCTCCTTTGTTGCATAACCTTAGCTGGCTCCCATGTGAATCGACCTTTTTGCCTTTTACACCCCAAATGAATGATTTCTCTTTCTTTTGCTCCAAATGACTCCAAAGTACCTAAAAACTCAATAGTAAACATAAGATACGTAATTTACAAGAAAACTCGCAAAGAAAGCATAAACAATAGATAAATATCAAGGTGTTTACAACACCTATCATATATAGACTTCAATTATACACATTTGATATTTCGAGCTGAGTTTAACTCGCTTGCATATTTCTCGAAATATGTGTTGGTAAGCTTTCGCTTTAACCAAGTTCATCTTATATTCTTGACGAAAGTCAAAAGATGATCATGTGAAAATCGCTTGGTAACATCTTACATGATTTGTGTGAGACAGTCATTTGATGTAGACTCGGAATGTTTCGTATTGATTTATCGATCACTTGAAAATTGCTTTGAAGCTAATAGTTTGTGTGAGACAACTATTGTCGTCTTCTAAGAATGTTTCAATGATTGAAATGGGAGTTTAGAACAATTAACCATGATTGTATATAGCACAATATGCGTACTTGTATGCTAACTGTTGCAAGTTATTCCAAGTCCGAGAATCATAGTATGCATACTCGTATGCGCACTGGTTGGTTAGTTGAAAGTCCGGGAACTTAGTATGCATAACCGTATGTGTACCGACGTAAGTTCAAGTCCTGGAATTCAACTGAGTTTGGTGGTATGCGTACTTTCGCATACTGGCTAATCCAGACCAAGTCCGGCCACTTTGGTATGCGTACACATTTGCATACTTGAGCAGATTATGTTCTAAAATCGGTTTGTTCATGAACTAATACATTTATATAATAAGGAATGCAATCTTTTGCAAACCTTGGCTATAATGTTCATGAATTGATTGGAGTGAATCAAAATCAATTTTGCTTCAATTGTGTCTTGTATACTTCTATGAGAATATAAACAATTAAACAACTCTAGATTTAGTTTCATTTGAGTCATTTGAACTAGTTGTGTTAAGATGAAAAAGCTTGATATGAAAGTGTTCATATGGCTAACTTTGGCTAACTATTGTTGAGCCAACAAGGTATACACGTTTAGGTACGGTTACCCATATCTAAATGAAGTCACTTTTTATTTGTGTGTAACAAGCTAAGTTCGATCTAACAGTCGAAAGATATTAGCTTGAGTCTAATAAGGTTTTCATCTAACGGTGAATATTGAATGCTTTATTACCAAGGTAACATTGATTGCAAACCCTGATTTGAAGACTATATAAGGGAGAACTCTAGCAACTTGGAAACCTAATCCCCACACCTCATGTGTGATACTAGTTGCGACTAGAGTCGATTCGCCTTTAACTTAGGTTTTTCCAAAGACCATTATAGGTTAACGACTTAAAGACTTCATTGGGATTGTGAAGCCAAACCCAACTATTTTCTCTGTAGTTGCGTGTTCCGATCTTGCTTTATTCTATCGTATTGAGTACTATCTTCTCTAAGATTTGCTCGAGATTTAATCTCCGATAGGCAAGATAAAAAGTAGTCACAAACATCTTCGTCTCATCGTTTGTGATTCCGAAATATCTTGTTTCGCTACCATACAATTAAGATTATTGTGAGGTGATTGATATTACTAGGCTGTTTCTTCGGTAATATAAGTCTGGTGTATCAATTGGTTCCTGTTCACCTTGATTTATCAAAAGACGGAACAAAACTCATAGGTATTTCTGTGGGAGACAGATTTATCTATAAATAGACTTTTTTGTGGGAGACAGATTGGTTTATCAAGTCTTCGACTTTGGGTCGTAGCAACTCTTAGTTGTGCACCGATACTGATACGGGGATACTGATACGGGGATTCGTCAATTTTCATAAAATGGGGATACGGGATACGGTGGGATACATGTATTTATCAAAAAAATATTTAATATAATAATAATTCACTCTACTAAAAAATCATAAAATAAAAAAATCCGATAGATACTATTTTGATTATTAAAGTGAGCAAATATTAAATTTTCAGCATTTTGGGTTTCAGTCTTACTTATGTTAATTGAATGGATAAAATCACATGTACTCCGATTTCTCTCTAAAACAACATGAAAAACATGACTGCCCAATAAGCCTTAAATTTTACTAGCACCATTTTTTTTAAGCACCATAAAAATAAATACCAAAGCTTTTTTCTTTATAGTCAACAAGTTATTATGTTTAGATATAATTATTCAATATGATCATGATTACAAATAACTATAAATATTTAGAATTTTAGATTTTATGTATAAATTTATAAATATATAGATTTTGTATATAAAAAACAAAAGTTAGATTATAGGAAGGATCCCCTTATAGAGTATCTGAGAGGTATCCCAGAGTATCCCCTACCCTTTTTGTAATTAAAAAAAGGTGACACTTTAAATGGAGTATCTGATACGTATCCCCAGGTATCCGATACTGATACGGCGCCGATACGGATACGTCACCAATTTTGAAGTGTACATGCTTCATAGGCGTGAGATCAGCTAAGAGAATCAAGTGTGTAGAGTCCTGCTGGGATTCAGAGGCGTATGGAACGCGACTGTATCTTAATCAGTGTGAGATTGGTTAGGGCTCCACTATATTCCAGTCCGAAGTTAACTTGTAGTAGGCTAGTGTCTTTAGCGGCTTAATACAGTGTGATGTTCAAATCTGGACTAGGTCCCAGGGATTTTCTGCATTAGCGGTTTCCTCGTTAACAAAATTTCTGGTGTCTGTATTATTTCTTTTCCGCATTATATTTTCTATATAATTGAAATATCACAGGTTGTGCATAGCTCAATTAATTAGATAATCCAACCTTTGGTTGTTGATATAAATTGATTGACACTTGAACATTGGTCTTTGGTACTGTTCAAGTTGTTTCACATAATAATCAGGCTCGCGGATTTCTATCTGTATGATTTGCTGATTGCATTGTTAAACAGAGATACAACTCTTGGATATATTTCCATTGATTGAGTCTGACTATCTAGTTGATTCTCTTGGAATTATATTGGAGTTTGTCCATACATATTTCCTAAACGAAATATTGGGTGTGGTTGTTAGACCCCCGCTTTTTCAATAAGTTAATTATTGTATTAAGAAATAAGAAAAACTATGTAGTTTGGACCTCCATAAGTCTGTACTTTTTGTTTATCTTATTTTCTTCCTCTAAATTTTTATGATAAAATAATGAGTATTATTACAAGAAACTAGGTGGAAGCCTAACAAGTTGAACTCCAATAGCGTACTACTACATTAGTTGAATAGGTTGTCGTGCTAGACTACCAGAGAGCCTCATGAGGAACCAGCGAATGGAGCCGAAGCGGATATGGGGCTGATTATGTCGTAAGGAGGGCAAGCTAACTCTACCTTCAATGTCAAATTCTTCAATATTGCGTCGTCGGGGACTCAAACCTGGGATCTCCTGGAGCGCATCAAACTTTTGAGGAACGGAGATGACCAGCTGATCTAGCTACCCGTTTTCCTCTTATTTTTTTTTCTTTTCTTTTTTGGGTGGTACAAGTCTCATGTGCCCGTTTCCTTGATCAATGGAAATTTTATTTTATCGATAAAAAAAATATATATTTATATAAGATGATTGATGGGTTTTTTTCCTGTTTAATCACTTGTTAAGATATTTCTTTCACATAGTCAAAGTTGTTATCCAGTTGCAATAAGAGTTTACCTAGGTTAATAAGGTTTAACCCCCACATATGTCAAATGCTACTCATTTACTGAACAACTACATCCATCATCATAACACGATAATAATCTCAGTCAAATGGGCCTCATCAAACATAGATTAAATATGCTTTGAATTAGACCCACAATGTCTAGCTCATTTCATTAACAACCAGACCGAAGTAACATAGTATTTGCGAGATATGCTCCACGAAATCGCAGGCCTCCTGCAATTCATTCCAAAATATATATGACACTACATCTACAAGGTAAGAAACTAGGAAATCACAAACAATGTTCAGTTTATCAAAATGAGTTTCTTTATTCTGAAAAGTATTGTATGATTTTCGAAAATCATTATTTGGTTCATGTCTTATAGGTTGGATCGCACGAAACACAGATTGTTAGATCTCATCGTTTTTGCCTGCTCTGATACCAATTGAAATGACGAGGGTACCAATTACACCATAATATTTCAATATCAACCTATGCAAGACACACCTTGTGAAATCTAATGCATATATGTACTGTCAAGGAAATTACTTAAACAAGATGTATCCTTGGTGTATAGCTTAAGTTCGAATCCGAACCAATATATTGAGATCAAACCAAGTGTAGATTGACGTATAAGTGTATTTACTTTAATAATAAAGATAAAGCGGTATAATACGGAAGCAAAAGTAAATCACACAACACAAAATTTTGTTAATGAGGAAAATTGCAAGGCAGAAAAACCCCGGGACCTTGTCCAGTTTTTGAATACTCCCAAAATTAAGTTGTTATACAAAGACTACTACAACTTCGTATAGTAGAGACCAAGTGATCTAACTCAAAGTTACTCAGTTACTTTAGTATCCCTGCACCTACAATATATCTGGTATACGCATGTGAATCCTAAGATAGAGTCAACTATCTTAAGTCATTTTACCTACTGTGAAGACTTCAACCACTCTACTCATTTGTATCATATTCCGAAATACTAAAGGACTAATTTTTTTCAGCAAAGACTCTATCAGTATCAAGAAATAAATCATAGATATTGTTGAGTACAAAGTTTCTTCCATTTAATCAATATAAACTCCTTTGTATAGGTTAGTACAGCTAAGATCAAGATTACCGAAATAATCAATCTTAGTTCACAAACTATCAAAGTAGATGTCAAAGAAAAATACACAAAGATAGATTGTCGATCTATACAACAAGCTTGAAAAGTCTGTATGAGATAAACAAGCTTATCGGATCCTAGTCAATCAAGTATGCACGAAGGTATCACAAAGATTATAATACCAAAAAGTAACTTCTCAATCTTCAGTCTACAAAGTACCTGCACAAACAACTTGATTAAACTAATGATCACGTACATAATGGAGTCTGTTAATAATGGATGATCATATCTTATCTTCAGATCTTGAATGAAAAGATCAAATCTGAAATCGTTGATCATTGAACTAGTTCGAGTGCCCTTATACTAGAATAGAGTTATCACAAAATAAACAAAAACGATATATAAAGGTTCAACACACCATTAGTCAAATGATAGGTGTTGTAAACACCTTGATATTTATCTATTGTTTATGCTTTCTTGGCTACTTTTCTTGTAAATTTTGTATCTTATGTTTACTTTTGAGTGTTTAGGTACTTTGGAGTCATTTGGAGCAAAAGAAGGAGAAACCATCTATTTGGAGTGTAAATGGCAAAAAGTCAATTCACAAGTGGCCAGGCTGCGCAAGAAAGAGGTGAAGAATGAAATGTCAGTCCTCCGAGGAATGAACAAAGAAATTAAACCGTCGGTTATCTGAAACTGACAGGCCAAAGAGTTTAGGTGGCCCTTATCTACTATTCAGGGGTGGCTATATCCACTAGCCATTTCCTACAGAAGACCTGAAATTCAGAGAGATTTATTTTTCTTATCATTAGCTTCTTTCTCTGCCTGTAAAGAATGGCGGCTCCATTAGAATTCAGAAGAGGGAGATCGAGAGAGGATGGGGTGTCTGTTAGCTTTGGATTTCAATAAGAACAAAAGCAATTTGTGTTGTTGCTGCTGTAGAAATCAGTTAAGAAAGCTAGAGTTGTTGTTTCGGTGGACCAGATGAAGAAATTGAGATATGATGGAACAATTCATAGTGATTCAGATGTAATATGAGAAGAAATCAAAGGGGTTTTGGTTGAAATTGGAGTTCCAGTAGATTCAAAGAAGAATAATGAAGAAATTTGGGTTTGATTTCAATCTGTGATGGTCGAGGAACAAGGTGGATTTGATACTGAAATCAAGACATGGAACTGATGAAGAACAGATGGGAGATTTGAGATTTCAGTTAAGAAAAGTTAGGGTTTGTGTGAATCAAAGATTGTGGTCAGAGAAGGAGAACTGGAATCTGAGATGGAGTGGATTCAGTTGCAGAAGATATTGGAAGTGGTTCGATAAAGCTGAAATGGTTTGTGTTGATGAGTCTGATTGACTGAAACAAGAGAGGCAGTGAAGCTAGAACTGAACTGTAGAGTGGTGGTCTTGAGTTGAGTCATGGGTACTTGATGTTTAGATGAATTTTTGGACTTGGTGTTCATTTATAGATGCAGCTGTGGCTAGGTTGTTCAGATGAAGTTGCAGCTCAGGTGGAAATTGGGGTTAGCTGTGATGTCAGTATTGACAAGAAGTTGCAAGAAGAGCAAGTATTGGTGACTGCAAGCATAATAGCTGAATAAGGGGAAGATGTAGTACTGGTTTGGTGGTAATGAATTGTATGAGTTGCAGCTGCTAATGGATGGAGTTACGTGGTGTTGGTACTAAAACAACAAAGAAGCTGGCACGAGTTAGAGTTGCTGTAGAACATGGGTTTTACTTTGAACTCAAGGAGATGGTTATACTACAATACAGATTTGATCAAATGGTGAAATTGGTGGAGATTCAGTTGAGGGTTTTGGTCCAAATATGGATCTGTAGCTGCTACTAAGAAAGAAGAAGGGATGTGTAGGAACTGAGCAGTGGAGCTATGAGAAATAAATGGTGCTGGTAATGATACAGAGATGGAGTTGTGGATGGAATATGAAGCTGCTTGCAGTGGTTGATTTGCTAAGTGGAGGTGAAGTTGAGATTGTACTGAAGCTAATAAGGTGCTTTCATGGGACTGAGATTTGTGTGATGCTGCTGGTGGGTGTTACAGGGAAATGGCTTGAAGTTTATGGTTGAATTGCAAGCAGAAGCACCAGCTGGTTGTGCTGCACTGAAGTATAGGAGAATACCAGGAGATAGCTGTGACCTATACCAGATGGTGTTGCAGTACAAGCTGAGCTGATGGAGTAAGGGAAGACGATGGAAGTGCAGGTATTGGAGACAATGAAGCTGCAGAGCAGGGTTGTATTGCAGGAGTAGAGTTGAGATGGAAGCAACGAATCAACAACTCAGAGAAGAACATGGAGAAATTAGGGTTTCAAATGAAGGAATTGAAGACATCAGTAGTGGGTTTGTTTGATATCAAGACAAGGAAGACTATTGCTGGCACCAATTTGCTGTAGAATTAATGGGTTGGATCGATTTGATGGTATTTTATGGCGGAGATGAGATGAATCTGTGTGGGTTTGTCTTAGACGAGGTTTAAACATCAACGAGATTACAAGGAAGCTGTGAAGGTCGGGTTTGAGTCTAAATCTCAAGACGGAGGTGGAATTGTCTGTGGTGGCGGTTCTAATGGCTGAGAAATTACAGGGAAAGAACATGGAGATGATGGTGCTTGAAGGACGCTGGATTTAGGGTCTGAGATGATGAAATGAAGGAGTTGAGGAGACGGGGTTTATCTTGAAGTGATTACAGAAGATGTGAGAGCCTCTGGCAGATTTGGTAATTGGTGTTGTTGTGTTCTGAGTTTGGAATGAGTTGCAGCTGCAGTAAGGCACTTGCAGACTGGGAATTGTTCTATGCAGAGTCTTGCAGCTGCAAGTGATGGTCTGTGATGCAGTGGTGGTGTTTGTGTTTGCTTCCAGGGATTTAGTGGATGCTGTTGAGGTGATCGAGTACAGAGAAGAAGGGGTTATGTGTTGCTGAAACTAAGTGGGTTTGCTGCGATGAAGGTAGGGTGCAGTGCAAGTAGAGAAATGAAATGAAATAGATGTTGCTGGCTGAGTTATAGTGAGCTGAATGGTTCAAAGGCAGCAGTGTTTTGAATTTGATAGAGATAATGCTGAGTTATGGAGATTGTGGGTGTATTGAGTCTGTGCATTGCAGGAAGTGTGCAGGCGATGCAGCAATGAGTTTTGCACTGAAATGTATGCTGCAGCTGGGTCAGATGCGATGAACAAGAAGCTACTGCCAGTATTAGAGTTTGACAGCGAGTCGCCAAGAGAACGGATGAATGCAAGAACGGATGCAGTGATGCCGGGATGTTAAGAAAAATGGGTACATGTTCAGTTCCTATTTGGTGTGAGCTACAGATGGTGGTGCAATGGCTTGGGTACAATCAAAGCTGATATGAACTGGTCATATGTGTGTGGATTGAGCTTGTTTGAATGGATGGATGTAATGTGCAGGGAAGATATCATTGTTGCCATGGCATGGAGGTATCAGTGAAGATTAGAATGCTTCAACAGAGGAGTACACTGTCAGTTCCATGGGACTGACAGTGGAACCGAGTTGACTCAATCCAGTGAGACAGGTGACCTGACTCAGACCCGGTTAGATGGACTTGGACCCGGGCTTGGCTGATGGGTGTTTTAGGAGTCGGCTTTTGGCAGAAGATGGGTGCGACCTAAGTTATGAAATCAGGGAGGCAGAGAAAGATATAAAAAGAAACACAAATATCAGGATCAGGATCGGGATCTTTTACTTTTACTTTTTATTCTAGGGTTTTTAGAAACATGAAAACTTTCCTTTTCTTCTTGTTATGAACTCCATGAACATGAGCTAGATTATTATTTTTGGTTATGGGTAAAGTTGATTTCACATAACATGAATCCTTGTTTGATATATTAGTTTTGTCTCAGTATTATCGTTTATGATTCACCATTAACATTGTTACATGATTTGAATGCTTGTTTAGTCGAGTCGCGAATCGATTGAGTTTGCTTTCATCTTTATTGCTAGATTAGAGTTTATTATACGCAAAAGTGATAAATTTCTGATTGCAAATAGCATAATTGTGGATATTGCTTGTAGTGATACATCCTAGTAGTCGCAAGTGAATCATAACCTTTGTTAAATAGGATTAGTGCTTTTACACGTTCGATTGCTTTGATAGGCCTGATTTCATAGAACTTAATGCATCTAGGGAATTAAACTTGATTAGTGCTTTTACATGTTAGGTTGTTCTCTTAGATAGAATTCATATTCGCATCTTTTAATGTGTTTGTTGATGATAAGAGGAGATTTGCGGGATAAACTTGCGATCAAGGTATCCTAGGGCCTTTGATAATGAGAGATTAAATATCAATTCTAGTTATTAAGACAAGAACATGTTTGTGACTGAAAATGAAATCCTTAACCAATATCTTTCCTTGTTTGATTTAATTGCTTTACTTTGTTTGCTTTTAGTTTTGTTTACTTTATAAAAATCATAAAAATCCCCCCATTGTTTTATATAGGAAACCGAAACATATTGACAACCCAAGACCTCTCTGTGGGAACGATCCTTTCTTACCCTTGCTATATTTTTATATTTTGAGTAGTGAGAAAGTAATTTATTTTTGACGCCTACGAGAGCGATCAGTCAATCAAACCAATAATCAAAATCTAAATAACAGTACGATCTAGTTTCCCACCAGCGGTACTACTAGAAGCTTCTTGATCCCGAAAAAGTCTTTTAGACGAAGTCCATGTAAGAGATTTCACCTAATTATGATACTCTCCTCTCCAATGAGTATTACGAGAGAATACTGCTAGTAGGATTCCCACACAAATGGTTAGTTCATCATGTTCCGAGATAAGTTTGTAAGAATGACAAACTTTACTAATTTTAATGACCAAGGTAGTTTAGACAACAAGGAACTACCAAACCCAAAAAACTAAAGATATGCAATAAATGTTTATTTTCGGTTTTGTAAATATTACAACTGTAATCCAACTAATACGCTGAAATATCACTCGGATAACAACTAAATATTAGCTAGCATATTAACAAGTTGTGGTGCTATTACATTTATGACACTTTGCTGGATGCGCAAGCCTTGTCATCTTGCGTGATTTCGATGAGTATCGTTGCTTAGTTTCAGGGATTAACAAGTTGTTGATGGTGGATTTTCATTTAAGGTTAAAATTGTAAAAAACCAGAAAATTATGCGCTAACATCTTGTAAAAGATAAAGCCATTAATAAGTGTTGAATACTTCTTCACTTTACTAATTCACCTAGAATGGAGCATGTGGCAACAATCCCATTCTGTGAATTAAATACACGAAATTCATCCAGGTTGGAGCATGTAGCAACAATCCCATATACCCCGTGAATTTATAGCATTATTAATTAATGCGTAAGCAGCCTTGTATTTCTGTACTCATTATCGGTGCGGCATGACGATCGAGTGTTGCTCTCAGCAGAGCAACACGAACCTCCAAGCATTAAAATGAAAGCATGTACGAAATACCCGTACAGGCTGCAACTCTCGGTGTGTTATACTAGCCCGATTGAGCAACTCTCGTTGTGTTATACTAGCCCGATTGAGCATCCGGACTGTCCGTATCAGTCTGGAGATGATCTCGTTCATCCAACTTCACCAGCATGATTGGATGGCCCGGATCAATTCCATAACCCCCAGCGGTATGGAATATTCGCTGCCGAACCAACGCGGACCCCGCATGGTCGGCCTCCAGAATTGGCATAGCTTGCCAAGACGTCCAAACCAGAGCGGTATGGGCGGAAAACCCTAAATTAGGGTTTGCGGCACATTACATGTGTCGTAAAACAGTCCCAACCATCCATCTTCGCAGGTATAGATGGAGGGTGTAGATGTAGATTCAAAAGGCCCAGAGCATGTCAACACAATCACCGTGGGCCCGCCTACATACCTGACCAATCGGTCAGGACCAACCATGGTTGGTCATCCCAATTCGTGCGCCCGAATAAAGCATGGTTACACGGCCGTGAAAGCCAAAATTAGGGTTTTGAGCATCACGAGCGTCCATCTTCTCCGGCACGAATGGAGGGTCCAAGATTAGATTAAGCAGGTCTGGTCATACCAACATGACCACCGTGGACCCATCAATCTCCTCGCTTGGTCGGCCAAGGCATACCATGCCTGGTTATCCCAAATCGTCCGCCCAAACTAGCGTGGTTACACTTCCCAATTGCAAACTAATCTCGACCGCTCAACTTCGCCGGACGATTTGAGTGGCTCAGATCACGTTTTCACGGGATAGTCAGGTATAGGCGTGAACACCAGCTACCACCTACACGCTAGACCGATCGGCCAAGACCGACCAAGATTGGTCATCTTGGAACGCGTGCCCGAAGTGGGCATGATGCGCGGCTTTTGCGGCATCAGATTTCTGTTGAAAAATCGATCTCAACCACTCCTCTTTACCGGTCAAATTGAGTGGCCTAGATCGCACCTTCATGGGACAGTGAGGTACGGATGTGTACACCAGCATGCTGTCTACACGCATGCCCGGTCGGTCCTTTCCAAAATACTTCCCATACTTGGTTTCGACCAAGCTGAAGAGTGATGCCTGCGCCCCTCTTCAAAACCCTAATTCCATCAACGGTCGCAGATGAGTGTCTCAAAGATCATCTCATCCGTCCAACTTTACCGGCTTGGTTATACAACCCTGGTCAGGAGTTAATTGATCAGTAAGGCGTCTTGGTGATCACCACCCGTCACTTTACCACACCATGATGCAGTACCTGCATAAAATACACACGATACTTCACAAGTATCGACCTCTGAATAACACAGTTATTCAATTTAGCATTACATGCTACTTTCTGTGGGTCCCACGATCCACACACTTGAGACATCAATCATGTCACAAACCGGGGGATACATACTGGGGTATTGGTCTGGCGGTTTACAGCGTGCAGCGCGCCATCACAAGAACGTGTCAGGAAGTCATGGACGGTTAGTGATGATGGGAGAAGTGGGCAAGACTGGTCGTGTGACACTAACACACGACTCCACTACTCCATCACTCCACTTTCTCCACTTCCCACGAGATACGAAGGTTAGGCTAAAAGACTTGTATAAATAGGTTCTCCTCCCTATTTTCCAAACACGGAAAACAAAAAACAAGTCCAGACAACAGAGGCAAGTGTTGATACAATCGTATTCAAACACCGGAACTGATAGCTTACACCCTGCAAGCCAGTTTAGCTTTCTGATACAAGTCATTCATAGCTAACACCTTCATATTCTCAACACCTTCTTCGCTTCCCTCCCTAAGATCAACCCCATCTCCTTCACTTTGTGACCGAAACAAGTCTGGAACGGCCATTTCTTGGTTTAGGCCGTACTTGCACAGATTGATCTCTCGAATCTACAAGCACTCACCGCGCAGTGCATTTGTTTAAGGTTTAGACTCATTTCTCATCCACACATCCCAAATTACCAAAACCGGGCAGAAATAGTTTTCACCCATAAACAATTGGCGACCACAGTGGGAGATTAATCTCTCGGTTGCAAAAAATTGAATTCTCAATTTTTCGGTTTTCATCTCGCGATGTATCCTCACCAGGAAACCACAGGTGGTTCAGATATCATAGGAGGTGTAGCTAGAATGCTGGAGGATGTCTTGGCAAATCAAGCCGATATCGCTAGAAGACAAAGCGAAACATTCTGCCTTTTGAATGAAATAACAACACAATTACAAGGAGGGTCGACAGACATCTACTCAGACAGTACGAGAAACGCTGGATCCTTGGCCAGGGGTCACACTTTTACCAGTGGAGAAGCAAAAAGGGAGCGTAATCGCAGGAGACTCAGGAAAGATGAACAACATGGTCCGGCCAACAATGAAGACTCGAGGCAACTCCACAGAGGAAAGGACTTGTCCGGGGTACTACAACGTCTGCCAGATAAGGAAAGGGAGCCTGCAGCCTACGGAGCCTTGCTAGAAGATTTATGTCTCAAGACTCTTGTAGAAGCCCGGAAAACTGTCCAATCCGCATCCTCTTTTCAACCAAGCGAAGAAATGCTTGAGGAGGGAGAGATCAATCAAGAAATACGTGAATACAGAGGATGGGAGCGTTCAATTCGATCACTCAGCAGTGATATTATGACACCTTCCACGTCCCTTTACCCAGGCAAGTGATCCGCAGATATGATGACACTCTACGTAGAGACATCACAACGCCCACGAATGCGGGAAAAGACAGACTCGAAGTACTTACAATTTTCGTTCCCAATGGAAAAGATTTTGGAGTTGCTGGAGGCGTGGGTACGAAACAGAGAGGTGGAACTACCTCCTGTATGGCGTCCACCAACTGATCAAGAAATAATGGACCCGAGGTACTGTCACTTCAACCGGTTCCTTCACCACCCCACCAGTGAATGCAACGCTTTGAAGCGCATTGTTCAGGAAAAGCTTGGTTCAGATGGATAGCTCTCATTATCCAAGAGAGGCTACTTCGTTGATAGAAGTAAAGCTTCAAAAGCAAGTAAGTTCTATTCAACAATTTTGCAAGAAAGATAGCTTTAGAATTCACTGGGACTTGGCATCCTGCACATAGAGAAAGAGGCTCAACGATCAAATGCCATGTTTGTTTCCATTCATACTGCCCTTTTATGCGACGTTTGTAATTTCATATGACATGTTCAATCATTCATGACCAAGATGCAAATTCCATTTAAAATAGCCTCTTTCATAAAAGTTATTCACCAAACTATCTCAAAATAAACCAATTCAATTACCTATTAATTCAAAACCGGAAGTCAAAGGAAATCCTCACTATCACTCAAAAAGAAGAGCATCTAAAAGAAAAGACAAGTAGGTGGCGCGATCCTTCAAGGAAAGTCCTTCAGCAGCAACTCGTCCTTCTGGGCAAGAGAGACTTTCATCCTCTGAAGTACAGCCTGCTTCAGCTTCAGCTCCTTAGACAACTTTTCAACCTCTTCTTCCTGGCAAGTAACACAATCTGCAGAAGGGACCTCATCTTGTAGTTTCTGGAGCTCCTGAATCTCGGAGAACCCTTTGAAGAACCAAGGAGCATTGAAGTCATACTGCGCAAAAACGTCTCGGTGGCATTTCCAGTCTTCAATCATCTCCTCAGAAACTGTTCGACCAGTCGTGACGCTCATCCCATTGATAGAAAATAAAGCCTCCTGAACGCGGTTGACCAATGCAAGACGACTTTTGAGCTTCGTAGTGGTAGCAATGTGGCCGTGTTTCTCCCATATCGCCGTGTACAACTCTTCGAACCGAGCTGGCACACTGAATCCTCCAACCAACACATGACCTGGATAAGGGACAATGAAAGGAGGATCGAACAAAGCTCCAGGTTGCGCTACCGATACTTCACCAGTCACAGGAGCCTTGTCAGTTGCAGGAGGTTTTTCAGAAGAAGTCGCCACGACAGCTTTATTGATTGAAACCTGCTCAGAACGTTCTTCAAGGGGAGCTACCTCAACAATAGCGGATGTTGCCTCTCTTACATTCCTCCCGGTATCTACTTCGCTCTGGGTGCTAATTTCCATCACGGCCCCATCAACAAGATAACTTAGGGAGGCGCCTTGTCCAACCGAGCTTGCATCATCTCTGTCATGGTATGGAAAAGGAGCGGTTTCGCCAGACTTCTCAAAGATAAAGATCGGCACCGCGGACTTCTCAAAGCATGAAGATCGGCACGCAGACTTCTCAACATGAAGGTCAACATTACCAGCCTTCTCATTCTGAATGCGTGCCAACCTTGTGAAGACATTCTCTTTCGGAATTCCCTGATTTCAAGCAAGGATCACCCTTAGAAGAATTTACTATGGAGAAATGAAGGAATCAACAGAAAGAGATTTAAATACCTGCATATTGGAGGAATTGAGGATCACCGAACCACATGCCTGCCTCTTAGATCTCTCTCCTGCTTAGGGACTGCAATCCTCAGCTCTAGTTCGTTTGGCTGGAAGTGGCTTCAACCGGAAATGCTTCTTCAGGACGTCGGAAGATGGCTCACCATGGGAATCTGTCACAACATCCTCCGAGAATTCTTGGAAAGCCAACAGTTGCTTCCTCCAAAATTCCTTATACTTGTCGGTTACCACTGAGTTTCTCCCAATAGGCCAGAAGGGAAGACTCTGCTATGCCAAGAATATGTCAGCATCAAAGATAACCGGGAGACGTTCTTTCGAAGCCTCCGAATGACGAATAAAGGGAACACCCTGGTCAAATCCCATTTGACGAGCAGTCCTGTCGATGTTGTACGGAGTCACAGTAAGAGCTTCGTTGAATAGAGACGGGATATATCCCGGAATGAAGCTGTGTAGATAAATAAGTTCTCCAAATTTCATAGTCTTGGCATCAGTACGCAACACAACATCAGGACCGTCAGAAGCAATAGCAAAAGTCTTTGGTTGAACAATGGAAGGGTGGGTCGGTCCCCATGGACGAAAATTTACAGAAGACACATTATCAAAGATATCCACGAGTTTCGCACCGGTCCTGGGACGCCTCCTCTGCCAATGAAGTATTCTCGAGCCACCATACAAATTGCCGAGCGAAGTTGCAGGAACAGGAGCATAACTTCTGAAATGTTCCCACAAGAATGCCTGAAGAAAAGCGAAGTGGACATACGACTCCACCTTCTTGTACCCGTTGGCAACATGCATATCCATTGTTAAGGCGTCCAGATGAGAATACAACGATCCAAGGAACAAGGCACCTAAGGGAAGAACTTCGCCTTTTGCTAGCTTTATAGCAATCTTAACCAGAACACTCCTTATGGTTTTCTTTCCAGAACCGTCGTCATATATATCTCTGGATAGCCACAAAGACAGGAATGCAATCACACTAAGCTCGTTTTCCAACTCCTGATTCGGCTCTGGGTCTACAGGAGACCATTCCGATACCCACCAGGTGTAAAAGCATCTTGTATCTTTTTTTCTCCTCCTTGTCCAGATCGTCGAATTCCCGCCACCTTTTGGAGTATAGTATCATAATCACGTTGTTCCGTGTCAGAAAGCTCATAATAAAGATTCCCGGCGACAGAGGCGGGTTCATCAATGCAGCTACGCTTTCCGAGTAATAGTCATCTCTCGCCATCCCGGATATAGTTTTGTATGAGTAGAAGGGAGCCACCGAGAAATGAAAGTAATCAAGCCTACAACATCTTTCTTAATTTCGAGAGTAGCAGATGCCATGACTGCATTGAGGATTTGCGCTTTGGTCAAATTGGCTTTAACGTCCTTATTATTCAACATGCGTCTCATCCATCCTTCATAAGAAGCCAGCGGAGTATGACAAGTCCCGAAGTCGATAGGAGAAGGCGGATATTCATTTCTTCGAAGACAGAAGCTCATCACAAGTGCCGAAGAAGAAGGTGGATCAGCTTCTATTTTTCTGAATCAGAAAGCAGGACTATCCTGTGAGAGGGATGTTTCCTAATGTTTGGAAAAGACAAGGTGAACAACTCATCAGCAATGTTCGGCATATCTTTGAAGCTGTCAACACTTCCCACTTGACACCAGCATTATCTCCAGAAGACATATCAACAGGAGTTCTTTTCTTCATTCTACAATAAAGACAGGAGTCAGTACCCGTATAAAAAAAACAAGAGTGCGAACTGCATTCACGTTGGAATGCACAAGACTGGGATTGGGTCCAAGCATCGGCTCAAGTTTCAAGTCCGGTATTGGTTTCAAGTCCGGTATTACTCAAGCTTCATGTCCGATATTGGTTTCAAGTCTGGTATTACTCAAATTTCAAGTCCGGTGTTGGTTCAGGGCACAAAGCTAGTATAAGGTCGACTTTCAGTCAAGCATGTGTGGGACCCACGTTCGGATCAAACGCACATGGTGGGACCGTATTCGTATGCACGTATTATAACACGGTTTTTCTCATGAGAATTGTGTTTATGAAATTCAAGCCAAAATTTCTCTCCAAGCTACAACCTAAGAAACTAGGTTTTGCATGCAACGATGGAAGAAGAAGCAAAAACGGCATATTTATGGGCTCGCGGAACTAAACAATTCTAGCAAAATGGGCGGTTTTACTATCAACCTTGATGGGAAGTTGAGCATGATGTATCTATCAAAAGATTTTTACCTAAGAAATTAGGGTTTTTCCTAAAAAAATAAAAATAAACGAAACTTACCTTGGACGGACGGCGACGGACGTCTGGCGACAGCAACTCCGACAACGGCGGTCGGCGGCGGCAGTAGAGATCACGCACGGGAGCTGGCCGAACACACAAAAAAAAAATCTCGTGAGAAAAAGAAAAGGGGGTTGGTCTCTTCTATAGACACAAATTAGAAGAATCCCAATAGAACAAGGATTCCTCTTTTATTTGGTTTCCTCTTTTGATTCAAATACCCAAAGAAGGAAACCGGTCCCACCAAAGGATTCCATACAAGCACAACGGCATGGACAACTAGCGGTCGGTCAATACTCTTAGGGTAAACTTCCTTTATCCTGTCTTTCTCACATATGTATGTCACCATCTCATGCCTACCCCACAATAGTGTAACCATTATGTACTAGGCAGGGGACTTAATGTTGATGGTGGATTTTCATTTAAGGTTAAAATTATAAAAAACCAGAAAATTATGCGCTAACATCTTGTAAAAGATAAAGCCATTAATAAGTGTTGAATACTTCTTCACTTTACTAATTCACCTAGAATAGAGCATGTGGCAACAATCCCATTCTGTGAATTAAATACACGAAATTCATCCAGGTTGGAGCATGTAGCAACAATCCCATATACCCTGTAAATTTATAGCATTATTAATTAATGCGTAAGCAGCCTTGTATTTCCTGTACTCATTATCAGTGCGGCATGACGACCGAGTGTTGCTCTCAGCAGAGCAACACGAACCTCCAAGCATTATAATGAAAGCATGTACGAAATCCCCGTACAGGCTGCAACTCTCGGTGTGTTATACTAGCCCGATTGAGCAACTCTCGGTGTGTTATACTAGTCCGATTGAGCATCCGGACTGTCCGTATCAGTATGGATATGATCTCGTTCATCCAACTTCACCAGCATGATTGGATGGCCCAGATCAATTCCATAACTCCCAAGCAGGTATGGAATATTCATTTGCCGAACCAACGCGGACCCCGCATGGTCGGCCTCCAGAATTGGCATAACTTGCCAAGACGTCCAAACCAGAGCGGTATGGGCGGGAAACCCTAAATTAGGGTTTGCGGCACATTACATGTGTCGCAAAACAGTCCCAACCATCCATCTTCGCAGGTATAGATGGAGGGTGTAGATGTAGATTCAAAAGGCCCAGAGCATGTCAACACAATTACCGTGGGCCGCCTACATACCCGACCAATCGGTCGGGACCAACCATGGTTGGTCATCCCATTCGTGCGCCCGAATAAAGCATGGTTACACGGCCGTGAAAGCCAAAATTAGGGTTTTGAGCATCACGAGCGTCCATCTTCTCCAAAGACGAATGGAGGGTCCAAGATTAGATTAAGCAGGTCCGGTCATACCAACATGACCACCGTGGACCCATCAATCTCCTCGCCCGGTCGGCCAAGGCATACCATGCCTGGTTATCCCAAATCGTCCGCCCAAACTAGCGTGGTTACACTTCCCAATTGCAAACTAATCTCGACCGCTCAACTTCGCCGGACGATTTGAGTGGCTCAGATCACGTTTTCATGGGACGATCAGTATAGGCGTGAACACCAGCCTTCCACCTACACGCCAGACCGATCGGCCAAGACCGACCAAGATTGGTCATCTTGGAATGCGCGCCCGAAGTGGGCATGATGCGCGGCTTTTGCGGCATCAGATTTCTGTTGCAAAATCGATCTCAACCACTCCTCTTTACCGGTCAAATTGAGTGGCCTATATCGCACCTTCATGGGACAGTGAGGTACGGATGTGTACACCGACATGCTGTCTACACGCATGCCCGGTCGGTCCTTTCCAAAATACTTCCCATGCTTGGTTTCGACCAACCTGAAGAGTCATGCCTGCGCACCTCTTCAAAACCCTAATTCCATCAACGGTCGCAGATGAGTGTCTCAAAGATCATCTCGTCCGTCCAACTTTACCGGCTTGGTTATACAACCTTGTCAGGAGTTAATTGATCAGTAAGGCATCTTGGTGATCACCACCCGTCACTTTACCACACCATGATGCAGTACCTGCATAAAATACACACGATACTTCACAAGTATCGACCTCCTGAATAACGCAGTTATTCAATATAGCATTACATGCTACTTTCTGTGGGTCCCACGATCCACACACTCGAGACATCAATCATGTCACAAACTGGGGGATACATACTGGGGTATTGGTCTGGCGGTATACAGCG
Source organism: Papaver armeniacum (assembly GCA_023531295.1). Taxonomy (NCBI): domain Eukaryota; kingdom Viridiplantae; phylum Streptophyta; class Magnoliopsida; order Ranunculales; family Papaveraceae; genus Papaver; species Papaver armeniacum. The sequence goes on from JAJJWW010008170.1 coordinate 63,463, forward strand.
TGCAGCGCGCCATCACAAGAACGTGTCAGGAAGTCATGGACGGTTAGTGATGATGGGAGAAGTGGGCAAGACTGGTCGTGTGACACTAACACACGACTCCACTACTCCATCACTCCACTTTCTTCACTTCCCATGAGATACAAAGGTTAGGCTAAAAGACTTGTATAAATAGGTTCTCCTCCCTATTTTCCAAACATGAAAAACAAAAAACAAGTCCAGAAAACAGAGGCAAGTGTTGATACAATCGTATTCAAACACCGGAACTGATAGCTTACACCCTGCAAGCCAGTTCAGCTTTCTGATACAAGTCATTCATAGCCAACACCTTCACATTCTCAACACCTTCTTCGCTTCCCTCCCTAAGATCAACCCCATCTCCTTCACTTTGTAACCGAAACAAGTCTGGAACGGCCATTTCTTGGTTTAGGCCGGACTTGCACTGATTGCTCTCTCGAATCTACAAGCACTTACCGCGCAGTGCATTTGTTTAAGGTTTAGACTCATTTCTCATCCACACATCCCAAATTACCAAAACCGGGCAGAAATAGTTTTCACCCATAAACACAAGTATCCCAAGAAGGTTACTTGCAAGCAATTCATCCATGAGGAATTTTAAAAAAACTCCACAACGAATGATTTCATCAAGCTTATAAAAATATAACCACATCATGCCTATAAATAGCATCCTTTGATGTCGATCTTAAGGATGTCGTCATTCCATATGTTCTAACTTCCCGTGATAAGAAGATTATAATTGCCTACTGGTTTACTTTTTTATTGTTTAATAGTAATAATAGATGTGTGTGCTTATTTTTTGTTTTCTTAAGCACGTAGTGATCTGTATTTTTCATCTTCCATTAATGAATTTCTAATTTTCTATTGTATCATAAAATGCTAGTGTTGGTCTACAAGGATTGATACCTTGATTTGTCATCTTACACCTTTTTTTCTGGTAGTATTAGTTATGATATGCTTATTGAAGAGCAAGATCAACAAAGCTCAGAAGCATCTATCCAAATTGATCCCTGAACCCACATTCTAGGTTTAGGAATTTAGAAAAGATATAAAGGGATTATATTCTAGAAGGCACGAGATTTAATGTTTGGTTAATCAAAGGGATTAACTACTAATTAAAAATGCGTGGGTCTAACAACCATACCCAACAATTCGTTTGGCAATCTGAGAGGACTCACTCCAATATACTTTCTAGAGAATCAACTAGACAGTCAGACTCAATCTAGAGTAAAGTATATCAAAGAGTTTAATATCTCTGTTTCACAATGTAATCAGCAAATCAAACAGATTGAAAACCGCGAGCCTGATTATTATGTGAAACAACTTGAACGGTACCAAAGACCAATGTTCAAGTTTCAATCAATTTAAATCAACAACCAAAGGTTGGATATTCTAATTGATTGATCTAAACGCACAACCTGCGATATTTCAATTATATAAAAAAATATAACGCGGAATAGAAATAACACAGACACCAGAAGTTTTGTTAACAAGGAAACCACAAATGCAGAAAACCCCCGTACCTAGTCCAGATTGAACACCACATTGTATTAAGCCACTCAGACTACTTCAGAATGGAGTGTAGTTGAACCCTAATCAATCTCACACTGATTCAAGGTACAGTTGCGTTGCTCACACTGATTCAAGGTACAGTTGCGTTCCTTACGTCTCTGGTCCCAGTAGGATACTACGTACTTGATTCCTTTAGCTGATCTCACCCACAATTAAGAGTTGCTACGACCCAAACTCGAAGACTTGATAAACAAATCGGTCTCACGTAGAAAAGTTTATAGATTGAATAAATTTGTCTCCCACAGAAATACCCAAGATTTTTTGTTTCGTCTTTTGATAAATCAAGGTGAACAGGAACCAATTGATAAACCGGACTTATATTCCCGACGATGAGCCTAGTATTATCAATCACCTCACAATAATCTTAATCGACTAGCGAAACAAGATATTGTGGAATCACAAACGATGAGACGAAGATGTTTGTGATTACTTTTATCTTGCCTATCAAAGAAATTAATCTCGAGTCAATTATTTCAGCTGTACTCAATACGATAGAATCGGGCAAGATCAAAATACGTAACTACAAAGAGAATAGTTGGGTCTGGGTTCACAATCCCAATGAAGTCTTTGAAGTCGTTAACCTACAGGGTCTCGAAGAAACCTAAGGTTAAAGGAGAATCGACTCTAGTTCTAGTAACACACATGAGGTGTGGGGATTAGGTTTCCTAGTTGTTAGAGTTCTCCTTTATATAGTTTTCAAATCAGGGTTTGCAATCCAAGTTACCTTGGTAACAAAGCATTTAGATGAAAAACCTGATTCAACCAAGCTAATATCTTTCGACCGTTAGATCTAACTTAGCTTGTTACACACAAATGAAATGTACCCAAACGTGTACACCATGTTGGCTCGACAATAGTTAACCGAAGTTAGCAATATGGTTACTCTCATATCAACGTTATTCATCTTAACCATACCTAGTTCAAATGACTCAAATGAAACTAGTTAAAGAGCCGTTCACTCGAATCAATACATGAACATTATAGCCACGGTTTGCAAAGATCGCATTCCTTAATTTATAAATGTTTAAGTTCATGTACACAACCGATTTTAGAAAGTAACCAACTCAAGTATGCAAATGGGTACGCATAATTAAGTAGCCGGACCGAGTTTGGTTATGCCAGTACGCGTACGGGTGCGCATACCCATTCACACTCCAAACTCCATCACACGTGAGACTTTAGCGTATAACGCATATTTTCAAGATACTTTGATAACACATTATGTTTAATCCAAAATGGTTCATGATTTAACGTTTATTTCAATCATTGAAACTTTCTTAGAGGATGACAATAGACTATTAGCGTCAAACAATTTTCAAGATATTGATTGAAACATTCCAAGACTACACCAAATGATTGTATCACACAAACCATGTAAGATGTTACTCGGCAATTTTCACATGATATAAGATGAACTTGGTCGAAGCGAAAGCTTGCCAACATATGTAAGCGAGATAAACTCAGCTCGAAATCTCAAATGTGTATATAGAAAACTATATCGTAATACGACTTTTGTCTCAATATAGGAGATAGAGTAGAAATAGAGTTTCAAGTTATAGATGAGTTTCAGTCTCCACATACCTTTTGTCGATGAAGTTCCACAAGCTCCCCTTAGTAGTTCTTCATCTTCAAATGATGAACGCCGTGAAGTCTAAGCTCAACTACACAATCTATGTCCTTGTCCGAGACATCTATAAATAGGCTAGAAATCAAGACTTATAGTTTTGATCACTAACATTGACAAACATGCTTGAGATAGCAACACATGCGAGTTCGACCGAGCAATGCTCTAATACTAATGAATATAATTAAATTTAGGATATAAAAATAAACATAAAAATATTTACATTCTCTAATATTTATCTCGAGATGTGTACATATCTATGATGTAATATCCCATGGCTAGAAGGTGATCCCTTAAGGTAGCTATCACGAGGATGACCTTGTCACAACCCAATTGTAATCTAACTAATACACTGAAACCTCTCTTGGATGACAGCTAAATATTAGCTAGCATAGGACATATACTTTACTAATATAATAACCAGAGATATGTTAATCCATCGGGATATGAATAGCATATGTATTCTGAATATCACAAAGATATTTAGAATATTTCGGTTGGGATCTCACCTTGAGCATCAAAGAAAATACTTGAACATTAAGTAATAAGAGTTTAGCAGATGTTCAAATATATTATGTTGACATCTTATGAACTTTCCTTTTTAACTAAACTCTATTTTGATATCTACATAAACCCTACGATAGTAGAGAAACCGAAAATGTATTTTCATGTTAAATCAAGATCTGTCCTACTAGAGATCCATTAATGTTATGGACATAATTTAATATCGGTCATAGTAGAGATCCTTAGAATCAGTTCTTGTAGAGATTTAAGAGATCGGTCCTACTAAAGATCCTTGGGATTGGTCCAAGTGGGCATCCTTGTCTATCCTTGTTTAAGGGATCAGTTTTACTAAAAAATCATATCGAATCACTTTTCAACTAGGAAACAAGATAAAGTCTACTTTCTAAACTATGTAGTTAAACATAATTCTAAGGTATCGATTTATCTGAAATTTCAATAAACTAAATAATAAACAAGCAGTGTTATGTCGATTCTATGAAGTCCAAATAGCAAAACTATGCTTCACAATCCAATATACCAAAGTTGCATAAAATAATTAGTATATGCTTCCTTGACACTTTTGATCATAATGAAATGATCAAGTCACTAATACTAGAGATACATAAATATACTTCATAAGTTATGTTTTCAATCTAAACGACTTAAACAAAACGTAGATAGAAATGAAACAACTTAAGTCTGTGTTACTAACCTCGAACGAAAGGATGATGTGTTTGCTGATGCCGATATGTCTTCAGATTCTTCTGAGTAACACGAGCAATTCTCAATATGTCTATTATTCTTATCCTAACCTAACGAAGTTAACTCTAGTAATCTAATCAAGCAATTTCGAGTTTTGGAGTTAAAATATGACAACCAAACTTGACACTCCGATGGTTGGTGGGTTCAACCGAGCAATGCTCTAACAAATGCTTTATTCCTAGTCCGGGACTGACTCTAGTAGACTATAAATCCAGACTTAATTTTGATCCACCGAAATTGACAACAAGCTTGACATACCAAAACTTGTGAGTTTGACCGAGCGATGCTCCAACGATGTGCATGTTTGTCAATTAAGTGATGAACTATCAATTACATACAGATTTTAAAATAAATTAACTTTCAGCTCAATATTCATCATGCATCTTGATTTATTGAAACTTCAACACTTTTGAATTCTTCGTTATTCAAGTTATTTTATTGTTCTGCATGTGTTCGTTCAACACCTTGTTGTTGAAAACCATAGATTATAACAAATTACGAGAATTCTCAATCTAGAGCATTTAGAATGAATAATCAATCTACTCAATGGTTTTTTGTGCCAGTGTGTAGTATTTTACCTACTTAAAAGTTCATTGTACCAAACTTTAAAGCAATATTACGGTGATATGTAAAGCCATATGTCTTAGTAGATTTCTGCTAAACAATTCTCTCCTTTTTTATCGTAAATTGACTAAGGTTACGAATAGGGATCGTAATGGACTACGCCTTAAGAGATTATCAAGACTAAAGATTCATACCAAATTTTTTATATGATATAGCTATGTTTCGCAACTTAGTACTTCACTTAGGAGAGGTTTTTTAAAGGCACTGTCCTCACCCAAAAATCATACATCCACACTCCCACAAAGATATAACATTTAAGCACAATTTCAAATTAAACTCTCCCCATTTATGTCATTCCCAAAGAGAGCGACAAGAGCGGCCTTACTCTATATAAGAGAAGGGTTTTTCTTGGACATTAACTGTACCCCATGTTTTTCTTACTTCTGGCTAGTTACGAACAAAGAAGCTTCAAAATAATGATTTTAGATTTTAGAGGAATCCAGAAACATTATTCATTATGAGAAAAATCATCACTAAAAATTTTGATCTTTTTTTATATGATTCATAAGATTTCATTTTGACCTCGCCAGTTACGAACGTAAAAACTAAAGGCATAAAAAAAAAAAAAAACTATGATACAAGAATTAGCTTATGAATCCATGCAATGTAAGTATCGGATGACATGTTTAGAATGGCATTATCATGACATGGTGACACCTTTTTTCCTAAAAAATCTAAATGACGATGAATTTGAAACTAAGATTTTGGTGACATGTTCCTCATATAAAACTCAACATTCCTACAAAAATGAGAGTATTCCGAAATTCAAAATTTCACCATCCATTTTTTTTAATTTCAACTGTTAATCTTCAAAGGTTGATATTCAAAATGGTAGATGGTAGTCTTATACATCTCAGAATGCTCTCATTTTAGGTTGGAGTGTATAGACTTATAAGAAGAAAATGTCACCAAAAAAACAGCGTCAAATTCATTACCGGTTGGGTTTGGTAGAAAAAATGGTGCTTAAATTATAAGATTATGTCACTCTAACCATGTCAACGGATCCTACCCCTTTAAGTATAACCAGGAAGATTAAATATTGCAATCTTTTTATCAAAAGTTTTACTCCTGTTTTAGACAATTAGGGTACAAAGAGTAAAAATCACAACTTGTAAGAGAAATTCATGAGAATACGGTCTAATTATACATCTATGGTAAAACAAAGAACCATCTTGAAATGACGAGGGTATCAAGTACACCACAATCTTTTCGATATCAACCTATAAGTATGATACCTTGTGTGATCTAATATAGACAGAGACTGTCAAGAAGATAACAACCACAAGGTATACACTTGGTATGTAGTATAAGTTCAAAACTGAACCTTAAACTATAGGGATCAACCCAAGTGTTTGTGATTAACGTACAAGTGCAATTACCTTAATTATAACTTAAACAAATTATAATTCGGAAAGTATAGTAAAAGCACACAACAATATTTTGTTAACGAGAAAACCGCAAATGGAGAAAAACCCTGGGACCTAGTCTAGTTTTGAATACTCTCAGAATTAAGCCATTATACAAAGACACTACCAGCTTCGCATAGTTAGGACCAAGTAAACCCCTAGTTAACTAGTTTCCTCAGTATCCCTGCGCCTACAACCAATTTTACCAACGCACATGAATCCGAAGATAGAGTCCACTATCTTAAGTTGCTTCAGCCTCTCTGAAGACTTTAAGCACTCAACCCTTTGATCATCTTCTAAACAATAAAGGACTAATCTGTTTGGACCACTCTCCTATCTCAGGAAGTTAATGAAATATATGTTATTGAGCGTGACAAAGGCTTTTCCTTTTAAGATGAATTAAACTCCTTTGTCAGGTTTATATCTTCCAAGATATGGATTAAAAAGTTAGCCAAATCAAGTCAAACAGAACTACAAGATTCGGATGATGAAGAGTACCACCAAATGATAGCTTGTCGATCTAAATACGACTAGCAATAACAAGTCTATCAAAAGATAAACCTAGATCTAGTAAGATCTTAGACGATAAAGTTTGTGCACGAAGCAAATCACAAAGATACCGATAATAAAATCTTTTTGTCTTCAAATCTTCAAGAGTCTTATGTACCTGCACAATAACAAACTTGATTCCAACTTATGATCGATCACGCACAAAACGGAGTCTGTTAACAACGGATGAACACAAGTCAACATCAGATCTAATATTAGATTTGAACTACCGCTAATCTCTTGACCAAGTTTGAGTGACCTTATACCAGATGAGAAGGCTCTCAAGAATAATTAAACTAGGTGAAATCAAGAGTTAACAACCGTTAGTCAGTCAAATTAATAATCAAAATTAAAGTAATAATGCAATTATAGTTTCCTACCAACGGTACTAGTAGACACTTCCTGATCCCAAATGAGTCTTTAAACTTGCAGACGTGTCGTCTAATTAGGTTACTTTCCTTTCCAAAATAGTATTACAAGTAATATTATTAGTCGGCTACTGCAGTGACTACGAAACGAAGTGCCTTCCTCAGGATAGGTTTGTAAGAAAAACAAACTTCACTATTTATATACCAAGGTATTTTAGACACCAAGGAATTTCGATAACTGAAAATATTCTAAAGATATGCAATAAATCACCTAAATTCGGTTTTGTCTAATTCCAACCAATATCCAACTGTATTCTCTTAAAAAACTCAATATTCGCTAGCACCTAACTAATGTATCTTTCCAGAGATATGTTTTGTTCGGTGGTAAAAAAAAATCGTATTTATTCGAAAATGTTAAAAGATTCTCAACCATTGCGGTTTGGGATCTCACCTTGAGTATCAATGAATATCTTTGAACAATTAATATATAAGCTTTCAACACATGTTCAAATCACTCATTATGTCGACATCTTGAACTTTCCAATGTTGTAAACCCAATTTCCAAATCACACAAACCCTAAAGTGTAGGTGACTTAATGAAATCGATTTTGCCTATTGGGACCGGTTCTACTGATAGACACATTTTTGTGTCTAAATTATCTCAATTCTATATAATTGTTAGTGCTCGATTTTGTATTTATTTTGCTATTTGGTGTATTTGTAGGTGTTTTCGGAGAAATGAACTTTTCCGACGAAATTGGCTCGAAGAGTGGTATTTGAACCTCCAGGGAAAATTACTAAAGTCACCCATGAAGTATGTTGGAGACTCCCCAGAAAAGTGTTATTTGCACCCCCAATAAAAAACTAAAGGCAGCCAACAATTGGATTTGGGCACCCTTAGGGAAAGTACTAATGGGGCACCCATCTTCTTCGCATATTCAAAAGAAATTTTGGCGGGAAAAATGGATATTCACGGATAGAATTAGGGTTGATTTTGGGCAGTTTCGAGAGAGATTTAATCGCTGGATTTGCTTTGGATGGACTTGAATAGAGTAAACATACCTGGAATGGTTGTTGGAATCGATTGGAATTGGCTAGATTTTCGGATTTTTCTAAAATAGAGAAATAATATTCTCGGGTTTTAATTGGGTGAATTTTCAGAGTTACAAACGAAAGTAGCATGTGCTTGCATAAGTTTGTATCAATCCGAGTCGTGTATTAAACGTGTGTAGATGGGGCAAAACGAGTTGCTGGTTTTTAAGGAATTGAGGAGACGACCGTGCGGAGGAAACTCCTTGAACCGAGTGAACTGTCTAACCTCACACAGATGCACTGCAAAAAGTGAGTGATTTGAATTCGAGAGATCAATCTGCAAGACTCCGGCCTAAACCAAGACAATGGCCGTTCAAGAGTCAATTCGGTCACAAGAGAGGATGGGTCGATCTGTAAGAGGGAAGCTGAGAAATGTGTGAGATCAATGGTGATCGAAGATTATAGGTGTGTTGTGTATTCTGCGTGAAGAAATAAGATAAGTTCTGATTGATTGAATTTTGCTCTGTTGAGAGTAAATGCTCAAGTTCTTAATCTCTTGTTGTCTGTTGTTTCAATCATGATCTAGAGACCTATTTATATTGCAAGAATTGTAGACACCTTGATCCCATGAAGTGTGACAGTTGCTGGAGTCGAAGAGTGGGGAAGCGGGAAATCGTGTTAAAACCAGTTGCTCATCGTGCGGAGACTTGGTTGATTGTCCACCCACTACTTTGGTAACTCCTCTAATTGTTTGCACGACTTGCTCACATTCTCATCGTGTATGAACACGTGCTGTAGACCGCCAGACCAAAACCCTAGTTGATATCCCCCATGTGACACGATTGATGTCTCGTGATTTTAGTTAGTCGATTGTTGACTTGATGAGACGATGAGTCTTTGTATTGCTGAGTCGAACATGATTTACAAATGTTCTAGGACTCATGAATTGAAAGCGTCTGTTGAGACAGAGGTATAATTATATAGTTAAGGTGAGCAAATATTGCTCACTTGATGAATTGTTGAATATTGATAGTTGAACCAATATTCCTTAGTCTGAGCAAATATTGCTCATCTGAGCAAATGTTGTTCGTTTGATGAATTATTGATAGCAGGACTAGATAAAATATTAATTTAAAATACTTACGACTGAACCGAGTATAATAATTGAAGTGTTGATTATGGGATCAACATAAAATTATTAGTGCTTGAATCTGGAATTATGAACCTTGGATTCGAAACCCTAATTGCTGATCAATTGATGATTTTATTGAAAATCAACCACGGAGTGAAAGAGGGACCAGCTACATGGGATGATGGTTCGACCATGTAGCGCCCAGATGCTCGAGTGAGCAAATACCAAAATCTCATGAAGACCAGTTGGTGTAAGGATGATTAAATGCTGGTCTAATCATTTATTAAAATAGTGCTCTTCTGAGCGTTAGATAATAAAACTTTATTATGAAAAAATGAGGGACCGACCAAGGGGTCATGGAACCGGCCCTGGTTGATCATGGGATCAACTGACGATCGTTTTGTGAAATTCCAAGTTATTTGGAAGAGTTTTAAACCTAATGTGAACAAATTAGGTCAAAATAGTGAATATGTGTGGGACCGGCTTCTTGCAAGCCAAAAGGCCAACCTTGGTCGGTCAAGGTAATATTCCCATGTCACCAAAGTGTTCGTGTCTCAGTCCTGAGAATTTTGATATTTTCTGATGCGCGTTTGAGCAACATTTGAGAAAAAAATATGAAGAAATCAAGGTTTTTGCTCAAACTGAGGAAACTTCATAAGATGAAGGAAATAATAATAATAAAATAAGGAATCTTGAAGTGTGGGACTGGCTATGGCTAAGGCATGGCCGGCCGTCCAATAAGCCCGGTCCCATGTCACTTTTCCTAATTTTATATTATTTTCATGATTTGAAGGAAATATCATGAAATCAAGGAGTTTGTTGAAATAAAGGAGTTTCCTTAAAGTGAAGGAGTTTCCATGAGATGATGGAAAGAATAATAATTATAATAATAATAATAAAATAAGGGGCATGTGGGACCGGCCATGGCTAGGGCATGGTCGGCCGGCTAGTGGCCCGGTCCCGTGAACCTTCCCTAATTTTATATCATTTCCTTGGTGTGAAGGAAATATCGTGAAATTGAGGAATTTCATGGGATGAAGGAAATAATAATAAAAATATAATAAGGAACGCAAGGTGTGGGACCGTCCACAACTAGAGCATGACTGGCCGGCTAGTGAACCCGGTCCCGTGATACTTTTCCTAATTTTATATTATTTCCTTGATACAAAGGAAACACCATGAAACTGAGGAGTTTCCTTAAAACGAAAGAGTTTTGTTCAAATGAAGGAATTTTCATGAGAACAAGGAAAAATAATAAAATATGGTAAAATAAAGAACTAGGCGTGGGACCGGCCACGACATGACTGGCCGGCCGGTGGTCCCAGTCCCCTAGTGCCTTAGCTAATATTTTTTTGTTATTATTTTTCTTCCTATTTTGCATAGGTTCATCGTTCCTTCGTATTCTTGAATGCTCGTTCGTGCATTCAAGAGCTCGTTAGTGCATTATTGCTGAGTACACTAGCACCATTTTGGTCGGGGCTTACTCGATAGTGGCTCAGATGCCCGTACGTTGAATATTTATCACTAACCCATGGAATTCTGCTGGGAAGAACCATGAATTGAAGTAATGAAATATTATGAAGAACGTAGAATATTTTCTAGGGATTCAGTTAATGAATCTAATGATTTAGAAATAATTAATTGATGGCTCTATACTAGCACGATCGTCTAGGAGCATTAATTATTCAAGAATTGAGCGATATGAGGTTGTTGAAGCGTCATATTTCTTTTATATAGTCAGGGAAAATATTTTTACATCCTGAAGACATTATTGCTCTATACTAGCAGGCAATCTGTCCAGGAGTCGTCCAATCGTTCGATTCTATATAGAAGTAATTACTGAAATTGCTCAGTATTCATGAGATATGCCGTTGTCTCAGTTGAGAGACTGCATATTCACGTATGCTCTGAGAGACAATATACTCAGTCAGAGACTCTTGTGGCATGAGTTTTCATACTTCAATGAGAGACATGAGCCTCAATACTCATCTGACTGCTGGATCAGAAATATGCAAAATTATGGTTTTACGATTTTACCCTTTGTCGAAAATCCATCATCAACATTAAGTCCCCTGCCTAGTGAGGGACAATCATGTTCCTCAGTCAGCACTGGATGGTGATTTTTTAGTTACAGACGAAATAAGTAATTGAACTTAGTCGTAAGATAGAATGTTACCGGATTTTCGATTGTACGAGCGAACCATGGCTTAAACGAAGATCCCAGTAGCATGATAGAGCATCGTCTGACGAGCGTAAATTGGTGTAGCACCGCTCTTTTTTTTTTTAATTTCTTTTTCATAAGTTGATAACTTGTTCATGAGTTGTTCATGTTAAAATTATATATACATATGCATGTATAAACGTGAGTTTTGTAAAAACCCTTGTTTTAGGAACGTACGTTCGTTCGATCGTTAGTTTAAGAAACTAGCAATAATCCCTAATGTAGGAGAGATTTTTTCAAATATATGAGATTTTAATATAACTCTCGTTTCAAAGGTGGATGCTTGTACAAGAGAATTTTTTTTTTTTTGAATAGACGTGCGTCTGTTAGTAAAAAATTTGTCTATGAGCTTTCATGAATTTTTTTTATTTTCGATATGTAAGCTTTCACAAATTTTTGAAAATATACTCTCGAGGGAGCAAATATATATATATTTCAAATTTACGTGAGTTTCACGTTAAAACATATTTTTTGTAAAATCAATGTTTTGATTTTGAACAACTGTTGAAAGCAGACAATTATACATAGTGAAATAATGTCTGTATGTGAGTTTTCACAATTGTAGAATGAACGTCTGTCCAATTTTTTGAAAAACCAGTGGATGTTAAAATTCACGTGGGTTGTTCACGGTTTTATGAAAATCAAGTCATGATTTTGAATAATGAATTTTGCTCGTCTTTGCAGGTTTGAAGGAACGAGCAAGTTTTCGAAATTCTGACGTTATAATCACTACAACTAGTGAAATTGTAAATAGGTAAGAGTTGGATTGTTACCATTTTTGTTACGCGTTTGTTATTGGTATATCCATGACTCCATTTCTTTCGCCTCAGATAGTGGTGACTTCTGGTTACAACCACTCTTCTGGCTCTTCCGGCTCTTCCGGGGAACGCTCTATTAAGTCAAAGATGAAGACTTCTGCAGATGCTCATGCCGAGGTGAATCAACCTTTCAGAGATGCTGGAAAGATGACACATTGTATGTCTCTCGATCATCTAGGAGTCGTCCGTGCTAAGATATATGCTTTATTGGTATTAGCAGATGCAGAGGGAAAGCAGGGACGTGATGAAATATCACAGAAGAAAAGAGTTGAAGATGAAAAGCTCATATCTCATCAGCAGAAGCACCGCCGACTTCAGCAAGTGAGATTATCGGCTGAATATGAAGTTCGGTTTTGCGTTTATGGTGTGTCTCCTGATTCAGATATGGATAAATGAAGAATTTCGTCATAATTCGTCATCAGAAAATTCAGAAGTTAGTTCTTCTAGCAAAAATGTTGTAGAATCTTCGTCCGATATCGGATTTTTGTGATCTACCCATGTTTCTTCATCCTCAGAAAATTTCCAAGCTTTAGCAAGGAAGCTTTTCTTCTTTTGAGCGCGTTTAAGGGCCGAATTTTATGAAACATTAAACTTCCAGGAGGTTTTCAGAAAATTTTCAGCTGTCATGTAGTCCAAGGTTTTGGCCACATCTCTTTGCTCGTTCATCCAATTGCTGTGAACTTTGGATATATTGTGGAGAACATCCAGACAAAGATAATGACATATGACTCAACCTTAGATTCTTCACCAATTTCTCCCAGCTCGCTTCTTTGTGCATGACAGTGTAAAATCGTCTCAGACTAGCTTGTTGTAAAACGCCCCTGTTGTGTCTTTAGACCCTTTTCTTATGTCTGGAACGCTTGATGAAGGATTTCGATGACATTACTTAATTTGAAATCTGAAACCCTTGGTTGATACATGAGCCTGGTGCTTGCAGTACCATTTTTTGTTTCTGTCAGTCATAGAAACATCACTTCTGAAACTCCGGTCTCGGGACCATAACTGAGGTTGCTTTGAAGAGGGGATGATGCAATGACCATTGTTTTATGTCTTGGTTGTAGCATTCTTTTTATGATGAATGATTAGCATAGGTGAACTTGGTGCCAGTCACGAGTCTTGGACTGTGAATTGATCATCATGATCAGTGGACCGTCAGTCCCCAGTATTTTGTTAAATGTCTCCCTTTCCTTTTCCCTTCTTCTGGCAAGACCTAGATAGAGGGCCCAGGTACCAAAAACTTGATGTAAACTCCTAGGTGGTCGAAGTTGGAGGTACCTTGATGAAGGACTTAGCGAAAAGACATGGAGGACATCGATCGACTGTAGAGGTTATGAATCCCGTCCACGAATTTCTGCTTGCATGTTGTATGATCTGGAAGCTGTAGGAACCTCATACGTCGTCGGAATTCGGTGCTTGACCCCAAATTTTGAAGCTAAGAGAATGAGTTATCATATGAGAAAATAAGCACTCAATTTGGAGTTGTCTAGGTCAGCCAACGAAGCGTGCACATTTGTAATTTGTAATCCCGTGCAAGTTTTCAGATTCCATGAACTTGAGTGTGGATGTCATATCTTTTAGCTCGTATGTCCGATTGATGCGCCCTTTTGATATGTTGTAGTAGAGACATAGAAAAACATCTTTTCTCAAGGAAGCATTGTGTCATTCCTTACCCATTGGTACTTTTTTGTAAACCCATGGCTTGGAGTGATTTGTATCTCATTTGTAGAAGTGATGAGAACGTCTTGTAGAAGGCTTTGGCTTGTGCCCATCCGCCGTGCAAGCTCTGAGAAGACTTTCATGTTAACATGTTTTCATATATACCCATCTTGATATGAATAATTAGTGCTGGAGAAGTATGATCCATCGAGTGACACTTCAGAGAATGGATAGTTGATGAAGTCGGTCATGAGGATGTTGCTCATGAGACCGTTGTTGATGCTGAGATCATGATTGAATTTTCTCCAGATATTCTTGTTGATGCTGAGATAATGGATGGAATTCCTCCAGATATCCTTGTTGATGCCGGTACTATGGTCGAAGTTGCTCCAGAGACCGAAAAGGTTAGGACCATGATTATCGACATAGTCTTTGCTCCTCCATCCAGTGAGCCTTTACATTCACGAACTAGTAGGTGGGTTGAGCATTCCTAAGATGAAGGTGTACTAGGAGTTTAACCCGAATTCTCATGAACAATATGACTTTATTGTGAATTGGCTTCGTCAGGGTATCGATGTTGTTGTGCCAGATAGCAGCAACAGTCTTCATTCTGGATGTGAGGAGAAAAGTTCCTTGATCGTGCAAGATTTGTGATGTAGAGAGGTTCCGTTGATGACGTTTCATGGAATCACATAAGGTCGCAACAACCTGTTATGTGGATAGCATTTATTGATAGATTTGAATCGATTTCTCCAATAAGATCAAGTCCCCGGTGTATTTTGAAGGAGTTTGTGCCATCCATGGATATATGATGTTGCATATTCTTCAGAAGTCTTATCATGGGATAATGAAGACTTATCCATTATAGAAAGTGTACTTTTTGATTGGGAGTACAATTTGAAGGCTTCTTAGATGCTTGAGCGTTGAAGCGTCATATCCCTTAAGCATCGAATGCCTTAGGTTTGATCGTCTTGGCCCTGAGTATCTTCTGTTGATTCAACATTTCTTTCATTGCAGTTGTGGGATTCAACACTTATGCAGACATCAGCGCCTTTTGATTTTGTGGCACACATGGACACTCCTGTAAGGCTATGGAGAATCGCCCAAAATGTTCTTTGCCATGGTTGGACATCATCTCAGTAATGAACGTCTCAGTGAGATGCTCTATTCAGAGAGGTGTCATATTTAACCACTTGGTAAAATATTAATGTGGTGAAGCTACCCACTCATAACGTCTTGTAGAGTTGCTAGCAGAATTGAGTCCCCATGCTAGGATAGCATGCGAGGAAATAAAATCTCTGAAACACGGGACCCAGGAACGCTTTTCCCTCTCCTTTGATCACTAAATAAGTCAAGTAAACTCATAAGAGAAGAAAGTTTAGACATGGAAGGAATGAGACTTGCCTGAGTGCGGAACCTCTTGATGAATGTCTATGCATCTTTTGCAGGTTCTTGCTTCAACCTTGTCAAAGTTCGAAATTCTTCCAAGTGCTCTGATGATGGAATGTCAGCCAAATCTTCTGGATCAGAACTTTCTTCGTTGGAGAGATGTGCAACCAAAGGTGCTTTGTCAGTAGCCATCTTTTCAGCGTGGATCCATGCTCGTCTGAAGAACATTTCATATCCTGGATCTTCCTGATTATGTGAAACTGGGTTTCTGTCCAGGTTGAACTTATGTTCACTCTGAGGGTGATGTAGCCATAAGTATTTCTGAGCGTTCCTTCAAGGTCTTTGATTGAGATGGGATCACGAGTAGCTTCTTGTCCCTGCGGATCTGAGGGTTTTCAGTGGAATGATGTTGATGGCGGTGTCAGCATCGATCAAAATTCTTCCGAATTCATTTACTCTGAGATGGACTGTGGTAAGCAGTCCCCAGTCGTGCATCTTCTTGTCTCTGTGGATGAAGGTTCAAGGAGTATTTCCGGAATGGACAGACTCCGACACAATGTAATTCGGTGCTGTGAACATGTCTTTCCTTTGTGCCTTAGACAAATAGAGCAATTCACAGATATGCTCGATCAACGATTGAACTGCTTCTTTGACTGGTTGTTCAGAGAGTGTAAAGGTTCTAATTGGGAGAGGATTCTTGTGTACTCCTTCAGTCCCCAGTTGAAGTTATTGTGGATCAACCTTCTCTTTTAAGATGTGCTTCAAAATATGTAGTTACTTGTTGGATGATTGATGAATCTATGAAGGTGACAGTACCTGGGATTCTCCATTTCTTCTTCAGTTGGTTCTCTCCTAATGAACGACAATTTGATTGCACCATATTGAACCCAGAATTCCAGTAACTCGATCACTCCTTCATGAGAAGAGACAAATTTGAGTCTGTCTGATATTTTCCCCGTTCGTTGATGCCGGGTCGAGGTTTGTGCATTTCAGGATTGGTTATCTTTTCTTTGCGTCTTCAGAGGAGCCTGGGATGTTGGAGAAGCGCTCTGATGTTGTGTCTCGACTTTCCTTTCATTCATTTCAGCAACAACGTTTGTTAAAGGCTGGAGGTTGTATTGATTGTTGACTAGGTGTCGGCTGCTTCGAGGTTCCTCGACCTTGTAGACTTTGCTCTTTCCAGTAAAGCAGGTGCAGTAGTTGCTGATCGCTTGGATGCTTCGTGGAGTTCTGAGAAAGTATGGAACCAGAGATTTTCCATCAAGGCTCTATAGACTGGGATCATTCCATTGATGCACAAGTCCACCAGTTGTTGTTCAGTGATATTTGGATCATGACAATCCAAGGCCTGGATTCTGAACTTTTTCACGTAGTCATTGGGATATTCATTGCTCCTTTGAAACATCCTTCCAAGACCAGAGAGAGTGACTTGCTCTGAAACGAAGAAATATTTTCTGTAGAAAGTATTAATCATCTCTCCCCAACTGGTGATACTTCCTGGTGCGATGTTGTTGTATCAGGTATATGCTCTGCCTGTCAAAGACTTTGAAAATTACTTTAGACGGACGACATGATTGTGTTCATGCTCGCCCAATGATTCTAAGAATCAATAAACATGTTCTCGAGCGTTGCCCGTTCCGTTGTAAAGTGTGAGCATTGAAGAAGTGTAGACCTTCGGAAGAGGAATCCTTTGTGTAGCAGCAGGATATGGAGGTTGGTGACCGTGGACAGATGATGTCTTGTCTTTTCCTCGATCTTCTAGAAAGCGCTCCAGGTCCTCTCGAGTGATGAAACTTGCAGGTTTATTTGCTGGTGGATCGTCTGCAGCTTTGCGGACTTCTTCATCATCTTCATGAGATCAACTATGGTAGGCTGATTTCCTCTGGTTTCTTCAGGAGATTGGCTAGGAGGTGGATTGTTGATAGTGCCATTAGCATTGCTTGCAGCATTGACAGGAGTAATAATATGTGGCGTAGTAATAACATTGCAGCACTCGGAGGAGTAGCAATAACATGTGGCGTGACATTGCTGGCCGGAGGAGTGGTATTAGCGGTACCACTAGAGCCTGCAACGTTGAGAGGAGTAGTAATTGCGGTGGCAGTACCACTAGAACTTGCGATGTGAGAGTCGGGTGTTGAACCCGAGTTGGTAACTGAAACAGACCTAGGATCGACCATTTATGGGAGAATTGAGATTGCAACCGAGAGAATGATCTCCCACTGTGGTCTCCAATCTGTAGATGGGGCAAAACGAGTTGCTGGTTTTTAAGGAATTGAGGAGACGACCGTGCGGAGGAAACTCCTTGAACCGAGCGAATTGTCTAACCTCACACAGATGCACTGCAAAAAGGGAGTGCTTTGAATTCGAGAGATCAATCTGTAAGACTCCGGCCTAAACCAAGACAATGGCCGTTCCAGAGTCAATTCGGTCACAAGAGAGGATGGGTCGATCTGTAAGAGGGAAGCTGAGAAATGTGTGAGATCAATGGTGATCGAAGATTATAGGTGTGTTGTGTATTCTGCGTGAAGAAATAAGATAAGTTCTGATTGATTGAATTTTGCTCTGTTGAGAGTAAATGCTCAAGTTCTTAATCTCTTGTTGTCTGTTGTTTCAATCATGATTCAGAGACCTATTTATATTGCAAGAATTGTAGACACCTAGATCCCATGAAGTGTGACAGTTGCTGGAGTCGAAGAGTGGGGAAGCGGGAAATCGTGTTAAAACCAGTTGCTCATCGTGCGGAGACTTGGTTGATTGTCCACCCACTACTTTGGTAACTCCTCTAATTGTTTGCACGACTTGCTCACATTCTCATCGTGTATGAACACGTGCTGTAGACCGCCAGACCAAAACCCTAGTTGATATCCCCCATGTGACACGATTGATGTCTCGTGATTTTAGTTAGTCAGTTGTTGACTTGATGAGACGATGAGTCTTTGTATTGCTGAGTCGAACATGATTTACAAATGTTCTAGGACTCATGAATTGAAAGCGTCTGTTGAGACAGAGGTATAATTATATAGTTAAGGTGAGCAAATATTGCTCACTTGATGAATTGTTGAATATTGATAGTTGAACCAATATTCCTTAGTCTGAGTAAATATTGCTCATCTGAGCAAATGTTGTTCGTTTGATGAATTATTGGTAGCAGGACTAGATAAAATATTAATTTAAAATACTTACGACTGAACCGAGTATAATAATTGAAGTGTTGATTATGGGATCAACATAAAATTATTAGTGCTTGAATCTGGAATTATGAACCTTGGATTCGAAACCCTAATTGCTGATCAATTGATGATTTATTGAAAATCAACCACGGAGTGAAAGAGGGACCAACTACATGGGATGATGGTTCGACCATGTAGCGCCCAGATGCTTGAGTGAGCAAATACCAAAATCTCTTGAAGACCAGTTGGTGTAAGGATGATTAAATGCTGGTCTAATCATTTATTAAAATAGTGCTCTTCTGAGCGTTAGATAATAAAACTTTATTATGAAAAAATGAGGGACCGACCAAGGGGTCATGGAACCGGCCCTGGTTGATCATGGGATCAACTAATGAAGTATTATGAAGAACGTAGAATATTTTCTAGGGATTCAGTTAATGAATCTAATGATTTAGAAATAATTAATTGATGGCTCTATACTAGCACGATCGTCTAGGAGCATTAATTATTCAAGAATTGAGCGATATGAGCTTATTGAAGCGTCATATTTCTTTTATATAGTCAGGGAGAACATTGTTACATCCTGAAGACGTTATTGAACTATACTAGCAGGCAAGCTGTCTAGGAGCCGTCCAATCGTTTGATTCTATATAGAAGTAATTACTGAAATTGCTTAGTATTCATGAGATATGTCGTTGTATCATTTGAGAGACTGCATATTCACGTATGCTCTGAGAGACAATATACTCAGTCAGAGACTCTTGTGGCATGATTTTTCATACTTCAATGAGAGACATGAGCCTCAATACTCATCTGATTGCTGGATCAGGAATATGTAAGATTATGGTTTTACGATTTTACCTTTTGTCGAAAATCCACCATCAACAACGTGCTGGAATGTTATAGCTGTAAAAAAACACGTGAAAGAAAAAAATAAAAGAGAATTTCCTTGACTTGCACAAAAAGAGAATGGCGAGATTTGATCGGAATTTTGGGAGATTCAATCGACATTTTATGTATAAATAGGAGGGGTTGATGTGAGAGGAAGTTTATCGAGTGATTGGGGAGGCTACAGAGGAGAATTGAGAGCTGCAAAGAAGATCAACAACAGCAAGTGAAGAAGATGAAGAATTGACGCTTCACAAAGTGTCGTTTTTAAGAACAAGAACAACAGACAAAAGAGAACCGTCGTTTATGAACAATAACTACAACAGTTCTTTGCAACAATAATTTTTAAGTCTGCAACATATATTTTGAAACTGCAACACTTCTTGTAACAGTTGACTCTGTAACGCCGATAAAGCGTTGCAACTTTCAATTTTTTATCATTTTTCTCTCTTTTCTTCTTTGTAAACACCATTTGAGCAATTAAAAAAAGAGAGTATCTACAACATGAGGAGCTAAAACCCATCATTGGGACAATAGAGGAAGCCAAATTTCATCTTTACGGTAAATTTAACTAATTATTTATATGACTTTTTGCATTAAATTAATTTGATTTATGATTTTTCTTAATTAATTGTTATTTTGTTTGACGGTTTATGCTTAGAGTTAGTTCTTTTGATATGCCATGCTTAAGATTTACAATTGATAGTTTCAAAATCTACCTTAGGCAAAGAAATAAAGTCAAAATTCTTATTGAAAGAGCTATAATTGTTTAGAATAAACAAATGAATCACATGAATATGAATGTTTGGTGGAATCTTGAGTCCCAGTATCTCTCGAACATTGTTACTATCTTATACATATTTGCTAGTTTTATAATTTAGGTCTTAAATCAAATCTTAACAAGTCCGAGCGAACGATACTTTACAACAACTTTAAAATCACACCATCTACCTTGACTCCCAATTTCAAATAAATTTTGATTTTTATGAAAGCTCATAGAATTTTTTTATCAATTTCAAAAAAAAAAAATCTCTCCTAAGTTAGGGATTGTTGCTCGTTTCTTAAACTAACGAACGAACGTTCGTTCCTAAAACAAGGGTTTCATATAAAA
Organism: Papaver armeniacum; assembly: GCA_023531295.1. NCBI lineage: Eukaryota > Viridiplantae > Streptophyta > Magnoliopsida > Ranunculales > Papaveraceae > Papaver > Papaver armeniacum. Next base: position 84,304 of record JAJJWW010008170.1, read on the forward strand.
CTCACGCCTACATATACATGTGTTCAAATTTTCTAGCATGATCAAATCATGCATACAGTAAAAAAAAAACTTACCTTAGTCGTCCGGAGTTGGCCGGAACTTCACCGGACGGTGTTCGACGATGGTCGGCTCTGGCGGAAAATTTTTCCCTCCTGCTGCTTAAAAGTGAGATGAAGAAGAGATGGAGGTGCTGGTCGGTCAGGTGAAGAGAAATAAATGTTTTTTAGGGCTTCTTCCCTTTTATATCAATTTTATTTCCAAAAACCTAATCAAACAAGGATTTCCTCTTTTGGGCCCGGGCCCGCTAAACCGACCAAAACTGGACGTCTGACCGCTAAATCAGCAGTGCCTCGTCTCTCCGTGCTCACGAGATGGCACTCTATCATACTGACAGGATCCGTATATGGGCATTTGCTCGTACATGACATCATTGGAGCAAATCGGGGATTCTGAAAATGCCTTTGTACGACTAAGTTCAACTACTTATCTCGTCTATTGAAAAATCACCATCTAGTGCTTACTGCAGAACATGACTGTCCCTCACTAAGCAGGGGACTTAATGTTGATGGTGGATTTTCTGCAAAGGCTAAAATCGTAAAATCATGATACTACATGTTTCTGGCCCGGCTTCAGGAATGTATGTGATGATTCATATTTTATGATCCGTGAACCATTTCACGATCTCTGACTGAGCGAACATTCCTCTCAGAGCTATGATGAATATGTTTCTCGAAAGGCCTCTCAGCTGAGCGTTCGATGCTTCACATATTTCATCATCACCTTTACATAGAGTCAAAATGATTGGGCGGCTCCTAGACATAATGTTTGGGAGAGAGCTTAACGCCTTCAGGACGTCACATTGCTCGTTGTTCACTGACTACGTAGAGAGACCGTGTATAGAATCTCTTAATGATTGGGCGGTTCCTAGACATAATGTTTGTTACAGGACGTCACGCCACTCGTTGTTCCCTGACTATACACCCCTAATTTTTCATTTCTAGAGCTTTGGTGCAGGAGGAATCATGTCTAATGCCTTGAGTATGAAAGTCTCTTAACGCCTTCAGGACGTCATGCTACTCGTTGTTCCCTGACTATACACCCCTCAGAACGAATATGATGATTCAATTATCTCATATCTCAATTCTGAAAATAGATTAATTCTAGCATGTCATTCATCAACTGAATTCCTAGAAAATAATTTATTATATCTCATTACTTCGTTCCATGGCTGATCCTCAGCTGGATTCCATATTTTAGTAATAGATAACCATTTTATCTCATTACTACGTTCCTTGAATTCTCAGCTAAATTCTATGGATTAGTAATAGATACTCAATTATTTTTATTGCTCCGTTTCATGACTGATTCTCAGCTGAATTTCATGGATTAGTAATAAATATTCATCAATCGGGTGTTTGGGCCATCACCGAGTAAGCCCCGAAAAAATGGTGCAAGTGTACTTGATAATAATGCACGAACGAGCACCCGAACGCACGAACAAGCATTCAAAAATATGGACGAACGAGGAACTTATGCAATTAGGAAGGAAAATAATATTAAATAAAATAAACAAGAGGCGTGTGACCGGGCGTGGCCGGCCCCCCTCTTCCGTTATTTTATTTTATTTAAGCAAACTCCCTCGTTTGAGCGAAACTCTTAGTTTCTCCATACTTTCATCAAACGAAAAATAGGGAAAGGTGTCACGGGACTGGGCCACCTAAACGTCCGGTCATGCCCTAGTCGTGGCCAGTCGCACACCTTGCAATCCCTTATTTTCTCATATTATTATTTCGTTCATCTCATGGAACTCCATCGTTTGAGCGAAAACCCTAGTTTTTCAATATTTTCTCAAATATTGCTCAAACCATGAAAAAGCCAAAAAGTCAAATGGTCACATGACCGACTAGGCTTCTCACGTCAAAAATTAAAATTATATTATTTTAATATTCTCAAAATATCGGTCGCATGAGCAAGTTCTACTTGCTCATTCGAGCAAAATTGAAAGTTTCAGTAAATATCAAACTCTTCTGAAAATCCAAAATATTGCTCAAACGCGCACCAGAAAATACCAAAACTCTCAGGACTGAGGCAGGGCAGTATGGTGACACGGGCATGCCACCTTTACCAACCAAGATCGGCCCTTAGGCTTGCAAGGAGCCGGTCCCACACTCTTTCATAATTTAGACCTAATTATCTCTTAGCAGTTCATTTTGGGTCCAAACTCTCTCTAACCAACTTGGGATTTGCTCAATCGACCATCAGTTGGTACCACGACCACCAAGGGCCGGTCCCATGACCCCTTGGTCGGTCCCTCATCTCTCCATAACTAGCTTTTACTACCTAACGCTCACACGAGCACTATTTTAATAAATGATTAAACCATCATTTGATCATCCTTTCACCAACTGGTCAGCAAAGGACTTTTGTGCATGCTCACTCGAGCACTTGGGCGCTACATGGTCGACCATCATCCCATGTATCCGGTCCCTTATTTCACTCAGTGACTAATGTATATTCACCATGTACTTATTGGGAGAGATGGGAGTTTTGGGAGGAAGTAGAAGATCTTACAGGGTGGGTCTCTGAACATTGGTGTATGGCAGGTGATTTCAATGCAATTAGAAGAAGACAAGAGAGAAATAAGCCAGGAGGTTCTAAGAGAAATACAAGACTATTCAATGAGTATATGGAGGAGCATGATTTGGTGGACTTACCACTAAATGGAGGACTTTTCACTTGGAGCAACATGCAACCAGAACCACTACTTTGCAGATTGGATAAAGCAGTTGTGTCTCCACAATTTGAAAGTAAATTCCCTCTTCTTACCCAAACTGTTCTTTCTAGGACATTATCTGATCATTCAGCAATATTAATTACAACTGCAAATGTTGAGATAAAAAAACCACCATTTAGAGTGGAGAGCTATTGGTTCTCTCATCCAGAGTTTATAACAAATCTAAAAATATGGTGGGAAGCTATGACTTACTATGGATCTCCAAGTTACATTATGTCTAAAAAGCTTCAAAATTTAAAATTCTTTCTGAAGAGGTGGAGTAGAGCTACTTATGGAAAAATGGAAGATAGGAAACAAGAACTCAAAAATCTAATTGATGCTATGAATACTTTGGAGGAAAGCTCAACTCTTACTACCCAACAATTTCATGAAAGAGTGGACTGGAGAACTGAACTAAAGAAAATAAACCTCAACAATGCAAGAAAATGGTTGGCAAGAGCAAAAACTCAGCATTTCAAAGAGGGAGATGCTAATACTAAGTATTTTCATACTCTGGCCAATGGTAGAATAAGAAGAAATACAGTTCAAAAGCTTGTGATAAATGGGGAAGATAATTTTTGCCAGCAAGATATAAGAGATGAAATCTCAAATTACTTCTTCAAACTGTTTCAAGAAGACAACACTTGCAGACCTCAGCTAAATGAAGAATTTTTCTCTAAAATCACAACTGAAGAGAGCATATGGATGGAAAGAAAGATAGAAGAAGAAGAGGTTTGGAAGGTTATAAAAAAATTTAAAAGCAACAAGTCCCCTGGACCTGATGGGTATAATATGGAATTCTAAAAGATAGCATGGGCAGTAATCAAAGTGGATTTCATGGCAGTTATAAAGGAATTTGAAGATCAAGAGAAGATAGATTGGAGAACAAATTGTTCCTTCATCAGCTTAATTCCTAAAAAAGAACAAGTGGGCAACCCACAAGATTTTAGACCCATTAGTCTTGTGAGCAGTATATACAAAGTGATTTCAATGGTACTCTCTAAAAGACTTAAAACTGTACTGCCAAAGCTTATTTCAGAGAATCAAGGAGCCTTCATAGCTGATAAACAAATACTAGACAGCATTTTAATTGCAGGGGAATTGGTGGATTCTATAATAAAAGGAAAAACTCCAGGAGTGATGTGCAAGATGGATATTCAAAAGGCATTTGATAATGTTAGCTGGCAGACATTAAAGAATGTACTTCAAAGCTCAGGATTTGGATCAAAATGGGTTAGCTGGATAAAATGGTGTGTAACATCAGCTCAACTTTCATTGCTAATAAATGGAGTTTCTACACCAAAATTCAAACCACAAAAAGGGTTAAGGCAGGGATATCCACTCTCCCCATTCTTATTCATATTAGTAGCTGAAATTTTCTCAAAACTGATGAAGAATGTTGTCCAGCTGAATATGATATCAGGATTCTCAATCAATTCTATACAAATATCACATCTACAATTTGCAGATGACACTCTTGTGTTTCTAGATGCAAAAGAAGAGGAAGCTGAGAATTTGGTATTAATACTTCAAATATTTGAAGCCATCACTGGTTTAAGTGTAAACTTTAGCAAGAGTGCTGTCATCAGTATAGGAGCTGATCATAAAATTGAAGACATAGCTGATATTCTAAAGTGCATGATAGAAAGTCTACCTCTAAAATATTTGGGGCTTTCTGTTGGAGCAAGAACAAGATGCACTGAAATATAGGATACAGTAATTGAAAAATTTCAGAAGAAGCTTGCACCTTGGAAGAGAAGATTCTTCACTAAAGCTGGGAGAGTTTTGCTGATTAAAACATCACTTTCAAGCTTACCCATTTACTATATGTCTATATTCCCTATGCCAGCAAGTGTGGAAAAGAAACTCAATCAGATAATGAGAAACTTTTTATGGGGCTCAACAGCAGATGCAAGGAAGATCAACTGGGTGGCTTGGGATAGAGTATGCACACCAAAGAAATTGGGAGGTCTTGGAATCAGAAATCTCAGACTTACCAATAAAGCTTTACTATCTAAATGGTCATGGAGATTCACTACAGAAAAGAAATTATTATGGAGAAGAGAGATACAAGAAAAAATGAAAGCTTAGGAAGCAGATTTATGGATCAAGGATAACACAGAACCTCAAGGAAGAAGCATCTGGAAAGGAATACAAAAATATAAACCAATTCTGGAGGCAATTACAGTCACAAAAGTTAACAAAGGTAATGCAATTAGCTTTTGGTGGGATAAATGGACTGGGACTCAGCCACTAAAGATGAAATACCCAAACATATATAAACTGTCAAAACAGAAGAAGGCCACTATCAAAGACATAGTGCAAAATGGTGCATGGAATATCCAACTGAGCAGGAATTTGACACAGAATGAGACTACAGAAATGATTGCATTATTTGCAGACTTGGGTACTCCTCCATTTTAGATGATGAGGCCACAGATGAGCTGAGATGCACACTTGCAGGGGGCTTTAGTGCTAAAACATGCTACAAATGGTTGGTGGAGCAGCTGCCAGCACATCCAAATCAAATTCCAGTCTCTTGCATATGGATTCAATATGTTCCTCCTAAAGTGCAGTATTTCTTATGGTCAGCAGCTTTAAATGCAATACCAACTTTGGATAATTTGATAAGAAGGGGATGCCAGGTACAAAATCATTTATGCCCCATGTGCCAGATGCAATCAGAAACAGTGAACCATCTATTTCTACATTGTGCCTATGCCTCTAAAGTGTGGAATTATTTTATCAGAGGATATGATGTTAGATGGGTACAGGGTGAGACTCTCATTGCTCAATTGGAAGCTTGGAAATTTCGCAGAGGAAGGAACAGGGGCAGAAAACTTTGGCCTTTATTAATATTTGCAATTTGTTGGTCCATCTGGGATGAAAGGAACAGAAGGGTCATGGCACGCAAGAGACCAAGAGAAGATAAAGTAGTGATTACAGAAGTGAAGCTCTTACTATACAAATGGGGCACTAATCAAAAATGGTTTCAATTTAACTCTTTTAGAGAGCTTGTAACACACTGGAAAGTGATCATTAACTGCAGATAATGTAAGAAACACATAAAATGGGGGCTTAGGCCTTTTTACATTTTCTTTTAATATATCAACCTTTATACTCAAAAAAAAAAAAATCGATTGATCAGCAATTGATCAAAATTAGGGTTTCGAACAAATGCTCTGCAAATCATATTTCTGAGCGAGTTCAAAAACTAATAATTTTATGTTGATCCAGTAATCAACATCTGGGTTAATGTTTGTAGGTGAAAATGGTTTCTGCTGATTTCAGTAATTTTGGGTGTACGGGTGAGAAATAATTTAAACCCTAAACAATGTACTGCAAGGGAGTACTTTAGATTCGAGAGATCAATCTGTACAAGTTCGGCCTAAACCAAGAAATGGCCGTTCCAAACTTGCTTCGGTCACAAAGTGAAGGAGAATGGGTTGGTTTTGGGGAGGGAAGCAAGGAAAGCGATGAGACCAGAATAGTTGATTCTAGAAGAGTAGTTGTGTTACTACGACTTGTATCAGAAAAGTGGGAAGGCTAACAAATGGTAAGCTAGCAAGTATTTTCTGAGTGTTGTGTATTCCACGAAATAAACTTGTTGTTTAGTGGAAATAGGTAAGACCTATTTATACAAGTCGAAGTGAAACGTACCCTGGTCTCATTAAGGAATGGAAAAATGGGTAAGTAAATGGGAGTAGGTGGTAACCGTATGCATGGAATTTGATGTTCCATAAAATCGTTAACGCATGGAATTGATGTTCCATAAAAACATTAGCGTATGGAATTGATGTCCCATGAACGTTTCACTTTTAACTCCCTGTATTTACTAACCGCCTCACCCTTATGACACTTTCTTATGACGGGCGTAGTATACGCCGCACGCTGTAAATCGCCAAACCAATACCCAAATAGGATCCCCCTGTTGTGATATGTGTTGATGTCTCGAATGTTTTTGTGGAAAACATGTAGCATAGGGTTGTTGCCTGGCAAGTCGAGCTCGGGAGACTTGGTAGCTTGGCGACCTTCGACGGTCGAGATTTTGTATCTTAAGAGGAAAGGTAGCCGTTGATCTTTGCACGCTTTCGTTCGTTGGTGGCCGCATAGGGAAGGCCAGCATGGTGGCGCGGCTAGGTTAGCATGCCATTGGCATGGCATGGTGGCGCGGCTAGGTTGGCATGCCATTGGCGTGGCATGGAGGCGCGGCTAGGTTGGCATGCCGTTGGCATAGCGTGGTTTGGTGTGGCCAAACTTAGGTTTTCGGGCTAAAGGTTACCATGCGTCGTCTGGTAACCTTGGAGGGCTAGGATTCGCTCTTGGGATTGAAGGGGGGCCGTCGATTGTCGCACGCCTTCGTTTTGGTAGCCGCGTAGGGAAGGCCATCATGGTGGCGCGGCTAGGTGCGTTTGGCATGTGGGTCCAAGGGTTTGGCAAGCCGTTGGCACATGGTGCGGCTGGCATGGCTAGGTGCGGTTTGGCTTGGCATGTGGGGCCAAAGGTTTGGCAAGCCGTTGGCACATGGTGCGGCTAGCATGTCTAGGTGCGATTTGGCTTGGCATGTGGGGCCAAGGGTTTGGCAAGCCGCTGGCACATGGTGCGGCTAGCATGGCTAGGGGCGGTTTGGCTTGGCATGTGGGGCCAAGGGTTTGCCATGGGCGCATGGCATGGCTAGCTTGGATAGGTTTGGCTTGGCATGTGGGGCCAAAGGTTTGGCAAGCCGTTGGCACATGGTACGGCTAGCATGGCTAGGTGCGGTTTGGCTTGGCATGTGGGGCCAAGGGTTTGCCATGGGCGCATGGCGTGGCTAGCTTGGCTAGGTTTGGCTTGGCATGTGGGGCCAAGGGTTTGGCAAGCCGTTGGCACATGGTGCGGCTAGCATGGCTAGGTGCGGTTTGGCTTGTCATGTGGGGCCAAGGGTTTGGCAAGTCGTTGGAACATGGCTAGGTGCGATTTGGCTTGGCATATGGGGCCAAGGGTTTGCCATGGGCGCATGGCGTGGCTAGCTTGGCTAGGTGCGGTTTGGCTTGGCATGTGGGGCCAAGGGTTTGCCATGGGCGCATGGCGTGGCTAGCTTGGCTAGGTGCGGTTTGGCTTGGCATGTGGGGCCAAGGGTTTGCCATGGGCGCATGGCGTGGCTAGCTTGGCTAGGTTTGGCTTGGCATGTGGGGCCAAGGGTTTGCCATGGGCGCATGGCGTGGCTAGCTTAGCTAGGTTCGTGACCAAGCTAGTGTTTTGGGCCAAAGGTCGTTTGGTAACATCGGACGGCTAGGATTTGCTCCTGGGATTGAAGGGAGACCGTTGATTGTCGCACGCCTTCGTCTTTGGTAGCCGCATAGGGAAGGCCAGCAAGGTGGCGCGGCTAGGTTGGCATGGGGCCATGGCAAGGTGCGTTCGGCAAGGAGCGGTAGGTGTGGCTGACATGGTTCGCCATTGGCACTGGGGTGCGGCTAGCATGGTTGGCATGCTTTGGCGCGGTGGCTGGCATGGTTTTCCATTGGCACTGGGGTGCGGCTAGCATGGTTGGCATGCTTTGGCGCGGTGGCTGGCATGGTTTGCCATTGGTACTGGGGTGCGGCTAGCATGGTTGGCATGCCTTGGCGCGGTATGTGTGGCTGGCATGGTTTGCCATTGGCAAAGGGATGCGGCTAGCATGGTTGGCATGCTTTGGCGCGGTAGGTGTGGCTGGCATGGTTTTCCATTGGCACAGGGATGCGGCTAGCATGGTTGGCATGCTTTGGCGCGGTAGGTGTGGCTGGCATGGTTAGCCATTGGCACATGCGGTGTGAGAATTAGGGTTTTGGCATGTCGAAACCCTAATCAGCATTAAAAAAAGGTACCTTGGTAATTTTCTCGCAGATAAATTCAAGGGTTCAATAAATGTGCTTGGTTTGGACATTATTACTCAAGTTCTGTGACGTCACTGTCTGACTAGGGTTTTACGATTTTACCCCTAAGCTAAAAACCACCATCAACATTAAGTCCCCTGCTTAGCTCGGAACATGTGCCTTGTTGCGGGGTAAGCATATGATGGTGACAGACAAGGACGGAATCAAGATGTAAATCATTGCTAAGATGGTCAGGAAAATCCGACTAACCTTTTTTAGGGGTGAAGAGAGTTCTTGCTTCCGGTGTTGGCGGCCCTGCGTAAGTTGTACTGGGGATGCAGACCGTGGAGTGGTGAGACGAAAGTTGCTGGCTTGGTCTGGCCGTACATCACCAAGGCAAAGCGGGCGCGGTCTTGGAAAGGCAAGCATGGTGAATGGCTTGACACGGTTGCTGTTTGTAGTAAGGAGAGTTCATGATCCCGCGTTTGGCAGCGTTGCCTAGATAATATTTGTGTAGACCGTGAAGCGGTGAGGTGAGATACGTCTACTTAATCTGACTACTCATCGTCTTGGCTGGGTTAGGGAACATCATGATGCTGGCTTGACGAGTTGTTGGTGTCGGCGTGGCAAGCCGTGGCATGGACGGCCTGACATGATATGGCATGCGGTAATGGAGTGGACGACTTGGCATGGTACGACCACAACAAGGTGCGGTTTGCTTGGTGATTTGTCTTCAAGGCGTGTACGGATGGTGTGGCATGGTGGGACCAAGACGTTGCGCGGTTAGCTTGGTGATTTGCCTTCAAGGGCCCAGCTACCTCTTTTCCTTACTTGGCTCAAACAGGAAGTTCTTTTCTCTTCAAAAACCCGAGAGTGTTATGCCCACAAAAGGGCGTTACTCCTTTCGCTTAGGTTACGTTCACGGATTTCGCTTCCGAATCTCATTGCTGGCGGCGGGAAAGCAAAACACGAGCTAGCGTGTCTCAAACACGTTCTTCCACGTTCTCTCACCGAACCCTAATATAGCCAGGCATGAGGTTTCCCTTTATATTGACTGGTGGGATGAAGTTTAATTAGGATCGGATATCATGCCTTAACTCACGGCTAGTATAAAAACTTTCCTTTTCGGGACTGCATCGTTCTGCTGAACATAAGAGATGATCTTGAACCCTCCATTCGCATAGTTCGTCTGTTCTTTGTAGTGTATGATGGGATCCTCCAGAGACAGCCATACCTTTAATTCTTCGGAGAAAAACTTTGGAATTGGCGAAGACCAGTTTCTTCTCATGAGGATTCATTAGGTAGAATCGAATCTCTGTTCCATGAAACTGGTGGAATTATCAAGAACCTTCCTTCTATCTATCTCGGCGAAGTGCGGGCGCGTGTTCGGACTTTCTTGGGTTCGGTGAACATGGAGGAGGAATGGGAAGGTGGTGAAGAACCCTGGTGTGTTGAGAAGCTCCAGTGCAGCAAAACTTTTTCTCGGTCCAATGCTAGGGCAGATCGGTCTGCTCCTAGATTGAAACAACGGAGAACTGAGCCTGTGGGATTTTTAGATGAAAGCCAACGTAGCTTCTTCGTTCAGGACGTCGTTATAATTCTCGATCCTGATGCAGATGAATCAAGAAATCTTCCTCGAGAGGTCGCTGAGAAGACCTTTGAGGAAGACGCTGCGCTTGACAAGGCTGAAGCAGCTTTCGGAGTTGGCGTCGGGGATGTCGTCGGCGACATTGGGGGGGTCATGGTGGCATATGCTGGACCAGTTGTTGAAGCGGGTGCCGGAAAAGAGATGGACGTTGTTGCTGCTGAGGTTGCTTCGGGATGGGATGTTGAGGTTGCTGCTACTAATGTCGTCGAATGGAATCTTTGATGCCCGAGAGATTGTTGGGGAAAGTGCTTGAAAATAGCTTTGACCGAGGGGACTCGTGTTCCATCTTTCGATGACTAGTTTCTCCCTTTCATCGTTCCTGTTTTTTGCTTAATCGTCTTGATTTTTTTTTTTTTTTGAATAATTGAATAAGGTATTTCTGGTTGTGATATGATGGCCAATGGCTTTTTCAAAGGTTTTGGGTTAGTTGGATGTATTTCTCTGAGATCAGGAAAACCCATTCGGAAAGAGATGTATGTTTTTTTTTTTTTTTAATGAAAAAGAAATTCCGGAGAAGAATACAAACGGCGTATTCATCTTGGGGAAATACATATATCAAGAGAAACTGTCGAAGGAAATACTAAAGGGAGAGTGGTTGGAAAAGTACAGCATTTTAGGGATGGGAAAGCTTGAGCCATCGCGAGTGGACTTTCACGCCTTCCGGCTTGTCTGTGTTGATGAGCTTGCAGTATCCTCCAAAAAGAACGTCTGCCACCAGATACGGCTCGTCTTCTTTTTCATCAGGAGAACCAATTCGAGCAGCTATTTCTACCATCATCTTCCTAACTTGAAACGAGTTTACCTTAATCACTATATCTCCGATTGAAAACGGGTTCAGGCGTTGTGTAGCCGTTTGAATCTTGGCCACGTTGGTTTCGGTGGCTGCTTCTAAGTTTCTTGCAAAGTGTTTGAATGACCCAGCACCCCATTCACATTTCTTGACGGTGTTTGTGCCAGTAATTGCGCCGAGTCCCCATGATAGAATAGGGAAAGAAATGACTGGTCGTAGAGAAGATCGCTCGGCCAGGCTTACTTGCGTTTGGAATCCATCAGTTAGCGCCAACAAGTATTCTCCTGGCATCCGGGTTCCCTCGGTAACTCTTCGATGCAGCAGCAAGTGGAACGGTTTGTTGAAGATTCTTTCGGGCGTTGTCATTGGTAGAGGAGATGTACCTAATTTTTCCTTGTTGTCGAGTACCCATAAGTGTCCCAATATCATGTCGTAACCCAGCTCTTTGACAATGTGGAATCTGCTATGCGTTATAGCGTCTCCTATCTTGACCTCGAGGTCGATGTAGCCATGTGCGTTCAAGACTTCTCCTTCCGGGTTCTTAATCACAGACGGGGAATGGGTAGCGTCTTGTTTCGTAAATCCCGCAGCTTTCAGTGTCTTGAAAGTAATAATGTTGAAGTCAAAGGCCGCATCGATGAGTGTGTTGTCGAATTCAATATCTCTTAAATGGGATGTGGTCAGCAGTCCCCAGTTGCCTCTTTCGATTCCGCCCGCTGGGAAAGATTGGGCCCTTGGCGCGGTTTCCATGGAGGGAAAAAGCCGTTCGCCCGACATAACACGATTGAGAGCCGTGAAAATATCTTGGCGCTGCACCTTGGAAAGGTAGAGAATTTCGCATACTTGCTGCATCATGGATTGTACGGTCTCATGCACGGAGTCCCCAGAGACCCCGCAATTCCTTACTGGAAGTGGGTCCCGATGTACTCCCTCGTTTCCTAATTGGAGCTCCCATGCTTCTATCTTTTCTTTGAAGATATGCTTCAGTCTGTTGCAATCACTGGTTGGGTGGTGAACAAATCTGTGGTAGTGGCAGTATTTGGGGTTCGCCATCTCAGCATCAGTCGGTGGGCGTCTAGGAGGTGGCAGTCTGATAACATCATCTTGAATCCATGCTTCTAAGAGATCAATCACCTCCTCGATGGGAAATGGGAATTTCGAGGCATTTCCTTCGGTTTCGCGATGACGCATGGGAGCTTTAGCGGCGGCCTTCCGTGACGAAGTTGCCCGTTGTGCCGGTGCCTCACGTTTAGGCTGATGGTCCGCAGCTGGGGCCTTCCTTTTCCCTCTCTCGTTTACTACGTTCACAGAAGAGGGGCCAGCGTTAAATTGCTTGCTGGTGAGGCGCATATTCCCGCGAGTTTCGCGCATGTCTTCGGTTCGAGTCGGTCTAGTTCTTTCTAGTAATGCTGGTGCTTTCGCTGTAGATCGTCTGGCAGCTTCATGGAGTTCGGAGAATGTCTGGAAACACAAGTTCTCTAGCAGGGCGCGGTAAATAGGAGCCATACCATTGATGCACGTGTTCACCAGCTGCTGTTCGGTCACGTTTGGGTCATGACAGTCCAGTGCTTAAACCCTGAATCTCTTAACAAAATCATTCGGATGTTCGTTGTCCCACTGGTACATTCTTCCTAGGTCTGATAAAGTAACTTTTTCAGACACAAAGAAGTACTTCTTGTAAAATGCGGTAACCATGCTATCCCAGTTGGGGATACTGTTCGGCAGGATGTTGTTGTACCATGTATACGCCCTTCCGGTAAGGGATTTTAAAAACTCCCTCGGACGAAGAACGTGATTGTATTCATGCTCGCTTAGGGACTCCAAAAAGCGGGAGACATGCTCACGTGCATTTCCGGTGCCATCGTACAGAGTGAATTGAGGAGAGGAGTACCCTCTTGGAAGAGGGATTCTTTGTATTTCAGATGGGTAAGGAGGTTGATGCTGGCGCATGTCTACTTCATCATTCTTGACTCGGTTGCGGAGAAGTTGCTCCAGATCCTCTCGCGTAACGAAGTTGGACGGCTGGCTTCTTTCTAATGGGGTTCTAGCGCGAATCTCCTCGTCCGCAGAGACGCGTTCCGCCGAGGCGCTAGCATCGGGGGTGTTGGAGGCGTTTCTAAACGGCTCTGGTGGGCGTGACTCACGTGGTAGCCGCTCTGCTAGGGCCTTGAGAAAGGTGAGTACTACTTTCTGTGTTGAAACCATATCCGTCTGGGCTCTAGCGAGAACTTCCTGTCGTTCCATCAAATCAGTGATGGTGACATAGGGTCGGCTTCCTTTGGTTCCTCCGGTTTCTCGTCCCGTCGGTGGGGTAATTGGAATCTTAGTGGTGGTTGGAGGTGCCATGCTTGACGAAGCGTTAGGAGCGGTAGCGGCGGCCCTGGCTCTGGTGACCGGTGGCGTAACGCCCGAAGGGGTGCTTTCAGCACTGCCGTGGTTATTAGGTTGTGCAGGAATATTAGAGATGGCGGCATCTCTGGCCCTGGTGATCGGCGGTGTTGCACTCGAATGAGTGCTTTCGGTGTTACCGTGGTCAGTAGGTGACACGGCGACGTTGTTGGAAGTAACGTTAACACCAGGGATGTGTTGTATGCTGGTGTTCTCGGCAGCTGATCCGGATCTGAGTTCCACCATGTTGGGATCGGTGTTTGAAAAATGAAATCAAGAATTGTCGGCTTCCTTTGGTTCCTCCGGTATTTTTCGTCCGTCGGTGGGGTAATTGGAAAGGAGCGGTAGCGCGCCCCGGCTCGCTTTGGTGACCGGTAGGGGTGCTTTCGGCCTTCTTTATAATCTGCCGTGGTTATTAGGTTTGTAAGTAACGTTAACACCTGGGGATGTGTTGTATCTTTGGTGTTCTCATTTATTGATTGCATGAAGGTGATCCGGATCCGAGTTCCACCATGTTGGGATCGGGAATGTCTCGCGAGTGTCGGTGTACAGTGTTTGAAAAATGAAATCAAGAATTTGTAAGATAGATCAATCTCCCACTGTGGTCACCAATTGTTTGTAGTCGAAAATGGTTTCTGCTGATTTCAGTAATTTTGGGTGTACTGACCGGTTGTCAGCCGACACAAATATAATTACACTTTCTTACTACTCAAAATATAAATATAGCAAGGGCAAGAAAGGATCGATCCCACAGAGAGGTCTAGGTTGTCAAATTGTTGTGGTTTCCTATATAAATTACCGGGTGTTTTCTGATTTTTATGAGAATAAAATAAACTAAAAGCAAATAAACAAAAGTAAACAAATAAGATAGAAGAGATATTGGTTAAGGATTTCGTTTTCATTCACTAACATGCTTTTCACAATAACTAGAATTGATATTTAATCTCAACTTTTATCAAAGACCCTAGAATACCTCGATCGCAAGAATATCCCGCAAATCTCCTTATGTCATCAACAAACACATTAAAAGATGCGAATATGAATTCTACCTAAAGGAACAACCTAACGTGTAAAAGCACTAATCAAGTTTAATTCCCTAGATGCGTTAAGTTCTATGAAATCAGGCCAATCAAAGCAATTGAACGTGGAAAGCGCACTAATTCAATTTAACAAAGGTTACGATTCACATATGATCATAAGAATATATCACTACAAACCATAATCATATTATGCTACTTGTATTCAAGGAATATCACTTTTGCGTATAATAAACCCTAAACTAGCAATAGATGTGATTAGAAGTTCTACCAATTTGCAACTTGACAAAACAATCAATCAATCATAAAACAATATTTTCAGAGAATTGCAAACGATAAATATGAGACAAAACTAATATATTGAATCAAAGAATCATATTATGTGAAATCCAACTATTCCATAACCAATAATAAACTTAGGTACTCATATTCAAGGAGTTCATCACAAGAAGAAAGAGAAAAGACTTCATGGTTCTAAACCCTAGAATAAAAGTAGAGAAAAGATAATAATAAAACGTGGTAGATATCTCTCTCAAAAAGATAGAAGTCCTCTCTTTTATATATTCCTTAATTTCCATAAAGGATACTCCTTCCAAAATTAGGTTTTGTCTTCAAGTCCATTAGTTGGAAATTCACCCGGCCCACCATGGAGAGAAACCCGTGTAAAAATTATGTCCCAAAAACGCTCGCCGGAAAACTGGGATTATGGCCGGAATCCCGCCGGAATCGTCGTCGGAAAGTAGCTCAGGTGACCGGCAAAGTCAAACCGGTCACCGGTCAACGGGTCAAAACGTTCGGGTCAACGGGTCAACTCGGTCAAGGCGAATCGGGTCAAACCGGGTCCAGTCATTGTCAGACGAGTCAGGTCATGACTCAGGGTGAGTCAGGTCTTGATCATTATCTTACTCAGCTGGATGGGCTGAGTGGCTTTGGCCTAGGTCTTTGCACTGGCCTGACTTGCTGCTGCACCATGATTGTGCTTCCAGCCATGATGGCTGCCTTCCCTGTAACCTCAGTGCATATCCTGTAATGCACCATGTTTGTAATATCCTGCCCTGCAACTCAGCTCCAAAACATCACCTCTTCTTTCACAGATCCATTCATCCCTTTTCTGCTCTATCTCAATCTCACATGCATCATATGTGCTCAGGCCATAAACTCTTCTGCCATTGCAGCAGCAACAGCATCACCAGCATCATCAGCTGCAACTAGCCCCTGCAGTTTCAGCTCCATCTCTGGCTGTCACCTGCAATTTCAATAACAGCTGAGGCACCAACAACATCAGGGTCTTACAGCTCCATTGCAATCTGCACAATTCTGCCCTGTAACTCATACAAACAAACACACACACACATCATTTCAGGCATGTATCCAGCACTCAGTGGTATTTCACACAACCATCTCAGAATCAAGCCTGCCATATTTCCTCAAGCCAATAGCAGCAACACTTCAATGCCTCCCACCTGCAATACCACCAGCTTTGCACTCTTCCCTGCAATCTCCATTGCCAATTCTATCTCACCACCTGAGCCATTAGTACCAGCACATAATCCATTTCCATTTTCCTCCTTTCTTGCTCCACCTTCTTGCCTTGAGCCACCAGCAAGCTCCAATTGCAGAGCCACTGCATTGCCATAGTATTCTCAGCAACACCAATAGCTTTGTAGCTCATTGCACCATCATCTATCCCTGTAACCAACACCTCAAGACAATCCTTCTCAAATGCAATTTCTCATGAATATCACCATTACTGCCTTGTTCAACCACCACTCCATCAATCTCTTCATCTGGTTCACAATTCCATCTTCCAGTACCAACTGGTGCCCATCTTCTCCTTGCCTGAAACTGCATCTTTCTCAGACTTCATCTGCTCATCTTTGTCACCACAGAACCATCACCTCCACAATTTCATCACAACCCAAAGACCATCTCAATTTCAACTTCATAGCCACAAACCCATTAAATCAAAACAGCAATAAGAACCCAGAATTCATTTTCATTTGATTTTCAGAGATAACAAACCCTAACTTTTCTATTGATTGAAATCATCACAAACTCGGATCGAGTTTACCCATCTTAAACTTCAATTTCAGAGACCACCAATTTCCTTTTGTTCTTCAGCTGACCTAATGATTCTTCTCAATTTCTCGATTCAGTTTCATTCCTTCCTGTGTTGTTCAACAACAACAATACTTGCCTGATTCGACTACGGTACAAGCACCACCATCTTCTCCATTGAATTCATCGATGTCTTCTTATGATGTTTTCACTTCTCGATCTCAATCTCTCGAATTTCATCAGCAGCCATTTCTGTGTATGAATGAGAGAAAAGTCTCTCATAGGGTTATAGAATGGGGATAGATATTTGCACCCGGGTACTTCTGATAAGGGCTAACAAAGTTTCAAGCCCCTTATCCTCAGCTGGTCTGTCTTTAGCACTCCTCCTAAAAGAGTTGCCCCTTAACATGATGCCAGGCTCCAGATAGTGTTTGCCCCTGAAATGACACTCTTGCCCTTATTGCTTATGAGTTCTTGTTTTGCCCATAACTTCTTCATACGAACTCAGAATGACTCCATTCTTTCGCCATCGTCTTCATCTTCTCGTCCTCTACACAATGAAAAGTAGAAATCTTGTATTTGAACGAGTTCCAATTGGTCTTTTTGCTCCAAATGACTCCATTGCACCTAATAAACTCAAAAGCACACATAAGATACATAATTCACATGAAAAATAGCAAAGAAAGCATAAACTCTTCGTAGAAAATACGGTGTATTCTACACCTATCATGTACGGGTGAGAAATAATTTAAACCCTAAATAATGTACTGCAAGGGAGTACTTTAGATTCGAGAGATCAATCTGTACAAGTCCGGCCTAAACCAAGAAATGGCCGTTCCAGACTTGCTTCGGTCACAAAGTGAAGGAGAATGGGTTGGTTTTGGGGATGGAAGCAAGGAAAGCGATGAGACCCAGAATAGTTGATTCTGGAAGAGTAGTTGTGTTACTACGACTTGTATCAGAAAAGTGGGAAGGCTAACAAATGGTAAGCTAGCAAGTATTTTCTGAGTGTTGTGTATTCCCCGAAATGAACTTGTTGTTCTGTGGAAATAGGTAAGACCTATTTATACAAGTCAAAGTGAAACGTACCCTGGTCTCATTAAGGAATGGAAAAATGGGTAAGTAAATGGGAGTAGGTGGTAACCGTATGCATGGAATTTGATGTTCCATAAAATCGTTAACGCATGGAATTGATGTTCCATAAAAACATTAGCGTATGGAATTGATGTCCCATGAACGTTTCACTTTTAACTCCCTGTATTTACTAACCGCCTCACCCTTATGACACTTTCTTATGACGGGCGTAGTATACGCCGCACGCTGTAAATCGCCAAACCAATACCCAAATAGGATCCCCCAGTTGTGATATGTGTTGATGTCTCGAATGTTTTTGTGGAAAACATGTAGCATAGGGTTGTTGCCTGGCAAGTCGAGCTCGGGAGACTTGGTAGCTTGGCGACCTTCGACGGTCGAGATTTTGTATCTTAAGAGGAAAGGTAGCCGTTGATCTTTGCACGCTTTCGTTCGTTGGTGGCCGCATAGGGAAGGCCAACATGGTGGCGCGGCTAGGTTAGCATGCCATTGGCATGGCATGGTGGCGCGGCTAGGTTGGCATGCCATTGGCGTGGCATGGAGGCGCGGCTAGGTTGGCATGCCATTGGCATGGCGTGGTTTGGTGTGGCCAAACTTAGGTTTTCAGGCTAAAGGTTACCATGCGTCGTCTGGTAACCTTGGAGGGCTAGGATTCGCTCCTGGGATTAAAGGGGGGGGTCGTCGATTGTCACACGCCTTCGTTTTGGTAGCCGCGTAGGGAAGGCCATCATGGTGGCGCGGCTAGGTGCGTTTGGCATGTGGGGCCAAGGGTTTGGCAAGCCGTTGGCACATGGTGCGGCTAGCATGGCTAGGTGCGGTTTGGCTTGGCATGTGGGGCCAAGGGTTTGGCAAGCCGTTGGCACATGGTGCGGCTAGCATGGCTAGGTGCGATTTGGCTTGGCATGTGGGGCCAAAGGTTTGGCAAGCCGCTGGCACAAGGTGCGGCTAGCATGGCTAGGGGCGGTTTGGCTTGGCATGTGGGGCCAAGGGTTTGCCATGGGCGCATGGCGTGGCTAGCTTGGCTAGGTTTGGCTTGGCATGTGGGGCCAAGGGTTTGGCAAACCGTTGGCACATGGTGCGGCTAGCATGGCTAGGTGCGGTTTGGCTTGGCATGTGGGGCCAAGGGTTTGCCATGGGCGCATGGCATGGCTAGCTTGGCTAGGTTTGGCTTGGCATGCGGGGCCAAGGGTTTGGCAAGCCGTTGGCACATGGTGCGGTTAGCATGGCTAGGTGCGGTTTTGCTTGGCATGTGGGGCCAAGGGTTTGGCAAGCCGTTGGCACATGGTGCGGCTAGCATGGCTAGGTGCGATTTGGCTTGGCATGTGGGGCCAAGGGTTTTCCATGGGTGCATGGCGTGGCTAGCTTGTCTAGGTTTGGCTTGGCATGTGGGGCCAAGAGTTTGCTATGGGCGCATGGCGTGGCTAGCTTGGCTAGGTGCGGTTTGGCTTGGCATGTGGGGTCAAGGGTTTGCCATGGGCGCATGGCGTGGCTAGCTTGGCTAGGTACGGTTTGGCTTGGCATGTGGGGCCAAGGGTTTGCCATGGGCGCATGGCGTAGCTAGCTTGGCTAGGTTTGGCTTGGCATGTGGGGCCAAGTGTTTGCCATGGGCGCATGGCGTGGCTAGCTTATCTAGGTTCGTGACCAAGCTAGTGTTTTGGGCCAAAGGTCGTTTGGTAACCTCGGACGGCTAGGATTTTCTCCTGGGATTGAAGGGCGACCGTTGATTGTCGCACGCCTTCGTCTTTGGTAGCCGCGTAGGGAAGGCCAACAAGGTGGCGCGGCTAGGTTGGCATGGGGCCATGGCAAGGTGCGTTTGGCAATACGCGGTAGGTGTGGCTGGCATGGTTCGCCATTGGCACTGGGGTGCGGCTAGCATGGTTGGCATGGTTTGGCGCGGTGGCTGGCATGGTTTGCCATTGGCACTGGGTGCGGCTAGCATGGTTGGCATGCTTTGGCGCGGTGGCTGGCATGGTTTGCCATTGGCACTGGGGTGCGGCTAGCATGGTTGGCATGCCTTGGCGCGGTGGGTGTGGCTGGCATGGTTTGCCATTGGCACAGGGATGCAGCTAGCATGGTTGGCATGCTTTGGCGCGGTAGGTGTGGCTGGCATGGTTGCCATTGGCACAGGGATGCGGCTAGCATGGTTGGCATGCTTTGGCGCGGTAGGTGTGGCTGGCATGGTTAGCCATTGGCACATGCGGTGTGAGAATTAGGGTTTTGGCCTGTCGAAACCCTAATCAACATTAAAAAAAAGGTACCCTGGTAATTTTCTTGCAGACAAATTAAAGGGTTCAATAAATGTGCTTGGTTTGGACATTATTACTCAAGTTCTGTGACGTCACTGTCTGACTAGGGTTTTACAATTTTACCCCTAAGCTAAAAACCACCATCAATAGTTAAATATATAAAATTCGGTCCAGCTACCAATATTTTAATTAATATTTTATTTGGTCACGTTACCAATAATTCATCAAATGAGCAATATTTGCTCAGATGCTCGAATATTGATTCAACTATCAATATTCAGTAATTTATCGAATGAGCAATATTTGCTCAGACGCTCGAATATTGATTCAACTATCAATATTCAGTAATTCATCGAATGAGCAATATTTGCTCAGACGCTCGAATAGTGATTCAACTATAAATATTCAGTAATTCATCGAATGAGCAATATTTGCTCAGACGCTCGAATATTAATTCAACTATCAATATTCAGTAGTTTATCGAATGAGCAATATTTTCTCAGATGCTCGAATATTGATTCAACTATCAATATTCAGTAATTCAGTAATATTTGCTCAGACGCTCGAATATTGATTCAACTATCAATATTCAGTGATTTATTGAATGAGCAATATTTGCTCAGATGCTCGAATATTGATTCAACTATCAATATTCAGTAATTCAGCAATATTTGCTCAGACGCTCGAATTGATTCAACTATCAATTTTAACAATTCATCATACGAGCAATATTTGCTCAGACTATCAATATTCATTATGTTGATTCAATTATCAACATCATTCATTTGAGAACTATACGTCCCAACAGACATGTTCAATTCATGAATCCTAGAGCATTCAACAATCATGCTCGACTGAAAAATACTTAGACTCATCGTCTAATCAAGTCAACGACTGACAAATCAAATACATGTCTGCATTGCAGACTCCACGTTCATGAGACATCAATCACGTCACATGGGGGATATTGATTAAGGTTTTGGTCTGACGGCATACGACACGTGTGTTCATCCACGATGAGAAATGTGAGTAAGTCGTGCAAGCAGTTGAGGGAGTTAGCAAAGTAGTGGGTGGACAATCAACCAAGTCTCTGCATGACCTGTAACTGGTTAAACCACGATTTCCCACTTTCCCACTCTTTCATTCGAGTAACCGTCACACTTACTGGAGATCAATGTGTCTACATTCTAGCAATATAAATAAGTTTCTGAATTCACGATAACAACAACACAACATTGGTTGAATAGACAACATCCGTCTAACCAAGAATCATCGTGTGAACAACAATATCTCTCAATTTAGCAGAATTCAAACTTATTCTTCATTTGTAGAAACTCACGACACATTCACAATCCTTGATCACCATTGATCTCACACACTTCTCAGCTTTCCTCTTATAGATCAACCCTCTTCCCTCTTTGTGACCGAATTGACTCTGGAACGACCATTTCTTGGTTTAGGACGGAGTCCTGTAGATTGATCTCTCGAACTCAAAGCACTCCCGTGCAGTGCATCTGTTTGAGGTTATTAGTCAGATTGCTCGGTTGAGGAGTCTCCGTCCGCACGGTCGTCTCTCCATGCCCAGATTCACTTTCATTTTCAATAAATGTGGTAGAAGCCGAAGGGGCATATGAAGCACCTGACACCAACTCAAAGCACTCTTGTTACCTTTCACAAGTGGCACGACAAAGTCTGTGTGAACCCGAACTTAATTAGCCATATAATGGAAAGCTACTTTTCTGTGTTTGGGCCAATAGTTGTGCTTTTTGTCGCAAACGTCTTATAGTTTCTCATTTGTGAAAACTACCCTGAGACCCCTTTTTCAGATTTTTTTCACTGAGAAACCCACGCCCACAGAAAGTCACGCTCGCACCCATTTTCTAGGTCAAAATTTCCCTCACACCCATATTTTCTTAAATTATTTCTTCTCTTATTCTTCCTCCGTTTGGTTTTTTCATGGCTTCTTTTATCATTAGAATTTTCTTCTTCAAGTGCTGGCTTCTTCTTGAACTAGATTCCATCTGAATTATGGGGCGAGATCGAGACTTGGATTCAGCTAATGGAGTAATAAACGACATCACTGGAAGAATCAAATTAATGGTTTTGCTGATGTTGATTTATGTGAATTAATGGATCGATTTTGAGCTTGAGATAGAGACTTGAAGGCTGGATTCTCAGTGATGCTCTATAACAGCAAAAAAAATCGATTTGGTGTTGTGTTTGATCGAAGAAGGTGTTAGAAGGCATGAGAACGAATGGGTACTTGATTGAGCAGGGAATTTAACAACAAAAATAATAGATTTGTGGTGATGATTGGATGGAAATGAAGATTCATGTTGGTTGAATTGGTTTGTTGTGGTCTGAATTTGAGGAGTAGTGGACGGAATTTTGATCGGGAAATTGGTGTTGTAGATGTAAATGAAAATGGTAGCAGGTAACGATTGCATGGGTATTTGAGATGGGTTTTGTAATGGAATGACGTTATGGGATAATTCCAATTGAGCCAGTGGTGTTGATTGAGATTCCGGCCAATTGCTTCAATTGTTCTCTACAGCGGCGATTGAAATGGGGGTTTTTGGTTTGGATTGAACTGGAGTTTCCAGATCCAATTCAAAGCTGATGATGATGGTGGGAATAGTTTGTGTTGGCTGCAATCGGTGGCAGTGCATATATTCACGAATGAAGTGAATGGTCTGTGCTGCATGGACAAATCTTTCTTGTTTCACTTCATCTTCCACAACCCATCTCGTGTAGTTTTAGACACTTCTTGTTTAGTTGATTTAACCAATAACTCAACTATATATCTACCTACTTGGAGTCAATTAACCTTCAAGAATATTCAATGGCGCCATATGGGATACATACATATCAATCGGTTTTATACAAGTGAGCAAGTGAATTACCAATTTAAATACTTATTTTTGATATTGAGATCAATAAACTACCATTAAGGCATATTTATGTGTGTTAAAAATGGTGGCTTTGGTGATTCTTTCAGTGGTTTCTAAGAGTAATATATATCTTATGTTTTTCTTAGAAAGCTGAACACCTTGTCATTATGTTGAATTGTTTTGAGGTCTTTAAGATATAACATGTTTATGCAGATTAAAATAGTTGCATAACTAGTTATGCAGAAAACTGAAACGGTGAATAACAATTTATGCAGATTAAATTAGATGCATAAATTGTTATGCAAAAAATTGAAACGGTGCATAACACGTTATGCATCAACTTTTTTGTTACTATCGAAACAAGCAAAAACAAAGACTGCATAATTTATCATGCACCTACAATAATATCTGCATAACATGTTATGTAGTCGCGAAAATAGATGCTTAACCTGTTATGCATCCGAAAATACGGCTGCATAATGCATTATGCATCGAGAAAATTGTTGCACAATCTTTTATGCATCGAGAAAATAGATGCATAATGCATTATGCATCTATTTTTTTATGTAAGCACTAATACAATGGCCACATAACTTGTTATAGATGCATTACTTTGTTATGCAGATGCATAATTTGTTATGCAGTGGAGAAAATGGTTGCATAATTCGTTATGCGTCTGCAGAATGTGTTATGCATCAAGTTTTCGAAAATTTTGCCTAAAATGATGATCACCTCCGATTTTTTCGTGAAAAACAAAAATTTGATATTCTTGTTTGTACTCGTTGCATAGCTCTCTTAAAAAGATTTCCAACGATATAAAATTTGTAAAATTCTAAGGCACGGATTTTTAGATATGTTATATCCAAGTTGCGTTTCCAATTATACCCTTGATGCATAACCCATCATGCGGATGCATAATCCGTCATGCAGACATTTTTAATAATTTCATATAATTATGGGTGTCACGGAAATAATTATGGGTGTCACGGTACCTAAAATTAATTGTAGGCCTGACAATGAGAATATTATTTTTTTTTGGCTGCGCCTAATTTTCCCTTCTCATTTAGTTGTTTATTCTTTCAGAGATCGGATTTCCTTGTATTTCCTATAAAAGCACCGAAATAGTGTTATTAGCCAAAATTTCGGATCCTAACTA
Source organism: Papaver armeniacum (assembly GCA_023531295.1). Lineage (NCBI taxonomy): Eukaryota > Viridiplantae > Streptophyta > Magnoliopsida > Ranunculales > Papaveraceae > Papaver > Papaver armeniacum. The sequence goes on from JAJJWW010008170.1 coordinate 108,214, forward strand.
ATATAAATATGGGTATAAAATTTAGCACTTACGTGCTTATCAACTAACTATTATCTATTGTTGCTCGTGTAAGATCTAACGTCGAGCTCTAATACCATCTTGTAGCTCAATTAAACCACCTGTTTAGAGTGTACAATAAGAGGCATTAAAACCAGATCATCTATTTAAAAATCTCAATTACATAAAGTAACCAAAAAGGCTAAACCCAAACACTCTAATATTCATAAATAAGAATCTCTTAAGTAATATAAATAAAATAGCGTGTTACTATTTATAATATATCGATCAAAATATACACATTTAAAACGATACACATCGTCTCTTATTCGCTAAAGCTTTATGAGAGGAAAATGAATGTCTTCACATACATCATTTCGTTTGAAAACTCTGAAAGCTAAAGTGGAAATGAGTGAACAAATCATCCCAAAGAGATGCTCAGTGGAGATAATGTCTAACTTCCAAAAAAATCACTAACATGCTTCTGAAACATAAATAATTTAAGTACAACAATGTAAGAAAGCAATCAACACCTTTTACACCAAGTACCGAGCACATCATCGATATATAGCATTTTAAGAAAGGAAATGCATATTTTTAGCTATTACTCACCGCGACCAACCAAGCATGATACACGAATCTTTGATTTTTTATATAAAATATTGCACATCTCGCGATATTAACAATAGTACATATTTTGGGCTACTAAAGACAATATCAAATACGTAAATAATTTTTGACATATCGCACTACTAATAATATTGCACATCCCGCGCTATTCAACTTATCAAGGATCTGTGAGGTTACCACATGAACTCCTGACGGGGAAATTAAACAACCTATATCAGTCAAACATACCCACCTAAATACACAACATGCTTATATATAAAAATAAAACATTAGTGATCACGAGAAAAGTCATAAGAGTTCCCACCTTATTTGATCACAAGCCAAGCATACCTCGAAGTCCACAATCCATTTGTTCAATCATTGCTTATACAGTTTAATCGTTAACTACACAAAACCATCTAGAAATATAGCTAATATGCTCACACAATATTTTTCCTTAGTTGTACGTACAAATAGATGACAAAACGATTGTATACCTTTACTATTATTAGTCAATTTATCTTTATTATATATATGTACTAGGTATCACCCCGGCCTACGGCCGGGGCTCAACCTCTTTTGATTTATTTTTGTTGTTCGGTCGACTGGTTAGTATTTTTCCACAAACATGGGTTCAACTTTTTTTTTTATTAAATATCTCTTAGGGTTAGTCGGGGCTTATGTCCTGAACGCAGTTAAGCTAAGACTAAGTTTTTCTACTTTTAGCATTAGCCGGGTGTGCACCTCCGGTGTAGATAGATTAGCTAAGAAGGTTAGGTCAATTAATATACTTTTGTGTGATGCTTATTGATGATAAATTTTGGACGTGTGTCTTAGCATGTGTATATACATTAGTAGTCGAGAAAAGGTAGTTAACGTAGTTAACCCGATAAAAATAAAAACGTAGGTATATTATTGTTGGTTTAGTAAAGAAAAATATGGATTAGTATATTACCGATTCTAAAACACCTCAATTGATTATGTGTTCCGTTTCGCTTGATAGTAGGACCATTCAGAATTTCCCCAACCGAATTCCCCGATGGTGTTTGGACGTACAGAACTCTTGACGTGATCTACATCAAGAACTCTTGATGGTATTGCACATAGCTCCGTCCCTGGTCCGTAGTAGCTAACCGAGTCATATAAGGGAAATCAAAGTTATTATTAATAACGGCCCCTAACAATATCAGGAAATCAAGGGATCCGACGCACGAAAATATCCCTCGCCCAACTCACGATCCCCGCCGTCAGATGACGAAATCGATGGTCGGATTTATCAGTCTACACAAACACCACTTCTTTTTATAATATAGATATATATATACATACATCAATAAGACTTCCTCAGCTAGTTCAAGATATTCAATTTCCTACACACCAAGACACTCCAGTTCAACATGCAACTAATGATATTTAAGATATTCAATTTCCTACACACCAAAGCCTCCTTGGCCTTAGTGGTATTGGTACATGGTTCACTCCATACCAGAGGGTCATGGGTTCAAAGCTTGGTGCCAACAAGAAAAAAATATGTAGCTAATAATCTTTAAGTTAATAAATTAACTTATATACAATGATCAATTACATCATGCATAATATTAACACCAAACTTGACCTAATATAGTAAAATCTACCAATTTATCATCCATATCAAAGATTTATGTCATAAGATTTCTAGTTGATTTAGAAAAATAATTGTGGGTGTAATCAACAATCAAACACAACAGTGTACGTAAACTGATTTACTAAAAATGATTCGTCTAAAATTTACTCAACTTATTGGTCTTTGTAGTTTGACTCAACTAGTCGTTTTATTAGTTACACCTATAGCTCTGATTCAGTTAATAAGTCGACACCATTCTTTGGATCCGACTTTGTCCAGATTTCCCCATATCGAAATCACATACATTATTCTATATTTATGGCTTAATCAACAAACTGAAGTACTAGAAACTCATTTCCACTTAAATAAGAGGCTAATTATAATGAAATTTTAGGATCAGTAATAAGTAATTAATTAGCCTCAATGACATTCTTTTCTACCTTTACCATAATACCGTCAAACTCTACTAGGTTTCCGAGATTAATTCTCAATGATAAATATCAATATATCTATCAATACCAAATAAATTATTTTAAGATCATGTGTACTAAATGAGGAAGGATCCACTCACACTTTTATTCTTACAATATCTCAAAATTTAGATTCCGTTCATTGAATAAAACCAATCACTAAAACTTAAAACTGTTAAAAGGAAAGTACTTTAGAAAAAAAATGTATTTTCTTTTTGAAAAAAAACACTAACTCTTCTTGGATGTGGAAGTGTGTATTACAGGGGGTCAAAATGATACATAAATACCTTTGCTGGGAGGTAGGAGATGGTCAACCCATTAACATATGGGAAAAAGCAGGGTTCTAACAACCTCACCCAATATTTCGCTTAGAAATCTGTATGGACTAACTCCAATATACTTTCAAGAGAATCAACTAGACAGTTAGACTCAATCTTAAGAAAATTATATCAAAGAGTTATATCTCAATTTCTCAATTCAATCCGCAATCAAACAAATAAGAATTTGCGAGCTTGATTGAATATAAGAGAAATAACTTGAACGGTACCAAAGACCAATGTTCAAGGATCAATCAATTTCAATCAACAACCAAAGGTTGGATTTACCAATTGATCGATTCAATGCACAACCTGTGATATTTCAATTATATAACAAAATATAATGCGGAAAAGTAATAACACAGACGCCAGAAGTTTTGTTAACGAGGAAACCACAAATGCAGAAAAACCCCGGACCTATTCCAGATTTGAACACCACACTGTATTAAGCCGCTACAAACACTAGCCTACTACAAAGCTAACTTCAGTCTGGAATGTAGTTGAGCCCTAATCAGTCTCACACTGATCAAGGTACAGTCGCGTTCCTTACGCTTCTTGAACCACACCAGATTATGTACACTTGATTCCCTTAGCTGATCTCACCCACAACTAAGAGTTGCTACCACCCAAAGTCGAAGACTTGATACATAAACTGTATCACACAGAAAAGTCTATTGAATAGATAAATCTGTCTCCCACAGATATACCTACGAGTTTTTGTTATGTCTTTTGATAAATCAAGGTGAATATGAATCAATTGATAACCCAGACTTATATTCCCGAAGAACAACCTAGTATTATCAATCACCTCACAATAATCTTAATCGATTAACGAAACAAGATATTTTGGAATCACAAACGATGAGACAAAGGTGTTTGTGACTAAATCTTGCCTATCGGAGATATAAATCTCAAGCCAATCTTACGATTGTACTCAATCACAATAGAAAACAGCAAGATCAGATCACGCAACTACAAACAAAATAGTCGGGTCTGGCTTCACAATCCCAATGAAGTCCATAAGTCGTTAACCTACAGGGTTTCGTGAAAAACCTAAGGTTAAAGGAGAATCAACTCTAGTTTATACAACTAGTATCACATATGAGGTGTGGGGATTAGGTTTCCCAGTTTCTAGAGTTCTCCTTTATATAGATTTCAAATCAGGGTTTGCAATCTAAGTTACCTTGGTAACAAAGCATTCAATATTCACCGTTCGATGAAAACCTGATTAGATTCAAGCTAATATCTTTCAACCGTTAGATCGAACTTAGCTTGTTATACACAAATCAAATGCACCTTCATTTAGGTTTGAGTAACCGTAACTAAACGTGTACACTTAGTCGGTTCAACAATAGTTAACCAATGGTTAGCCATATGAGCACTTTCATATCAACCTTATTCATCTTCACCATAACTAGTTCAAATGACTCAAATGAACTAGTTTGAGAGTTGTTCAATTGCTTAGATCTCATAGAAGTATACAAGACACAATCGAAGCAAAATAGATTTTGATTCACTCGAATCAATTCATGAACATTATAGCCACGGTTTGCAAAGATTGCATTCCTTATTATATAAATGTTTTAGTTCATGAATAAACCGATTTTAGAAAGTAACCTACTTAAGTATGCATACGGGTACGCATACCTAAGTAGCCGGACCGAGTTTGGTTACGCCAGTACGTGTACGGGTGCGCATACCTATTCACTCTTCCAAACTCCAGCAGAAATTCACGGTCGTGAAACTTCCGCCAGTACGCGTACGGGTGCGCATACTTGCCCGAATTTCCAACAACCGCCAGTACGCATACTTCAGGTTCCCGGTTTTGGACTTTTACACAAATGTGAGAACACACTATGTTTATATCCAAACATGGTTACTTGTTCTAAACTCTCATTTCAATCATTGAAACTTTCTTAGAGGATGTTAAAATAGTCGTTATCCACAAACTATTTTCATCAAAGCGATTTTCAAGTTATTGAAATAATCAACATGACTTTCGTCACGAGTAAAGATGAACTTGGACAAAGCGAAAGATTACCAACACATATTTTGAAAAATAGATAAGCGAGATAAACTCGGCTTGAAATAGCAAATGTGTATAATTGAAGTCTATATAGCAATACGACTTTTGTCTCAAAATAGGAGATAGAGTAGATAGACTTTTGAGTGATAGATGAGTTCAAATCTCCACATACATTTTGTCGATGAAGTTCCACAAGTTCCCTCGAGTAGTTCTTCGTATTCATTTGATGAACGCCGTGGAGTCTAGAGCTCAACTACACTTACTATCCTAATCTGAGACTTAGCTATAAGTAGACTAGAAATCAAGACTTATAGTTTTGGCAACTAAACTTGAAAAACAAGCTTGAGATATCAACGCTTGGGAGTTCGACCGAGCAATGCTCTAACAATATGGACCGACCATTGGATTCCGATCTAGAAACTACTCTAGATCAAATTTGTTCTGAAAAGAACAACATGTTAACACTTATATCAGACCTGATTGATGTTGATATGAATAATTGAAACCAAAACTTGACCCCTGCTTTATTTCCTCATATTATTGCACTATCAATTTTGAATATACTTTGTTTACAATTCAAATAATACCTTAGACCAGGATAAACCAAGATGAACACTAACTAGGAATGACATATTTACTGTGAAATCTTTATATGATAAATTAAATGGTATCAATAATGTGGATGTGGAAAAAGAAAAATTCTGGAGAGACTTCTGGAAATCAGGAATACCTCAATCTGTCAAGTTATTTTTGTGGAAATGTATCAATAATGCTTTACCTGTTAGACAAATTCCTACCTGCTATGTGGAAACAATAGACAATACTTGTGTTTTCTGTAATCATAACAATGAATCTATACAATATATGTTTTTTCATTGTTGGTTTACAAAAACGATTTGGATATTACCACCTTTTACTGGAGGAGTGATAACTAATATAACCAATATAAATTTCAAAGAACATTATGATTTGTGGTAAGCATAAAATGAAAAAACGGCTACTATTTGTGCAATTAAGTGTTGGTCTATCTGGAAAGAAAGATGTACCAAAATTTTTCAGGAGAATTCAACTTCCTCAATTCAAAATTTCAGATATCTATCTCAATCCAGAGATACCTGAATTTCTGGTGCAGTAAACCTCAAAAGATAGACCAGGGCTTATGCTTAAATCTAGGAAAAGCTAAATCTTTTTCTCATTGGATAAAACCATATTTAGATTGTAATAAGTTAAACTTTGATGCTTCATGGATTTCTTCTGATTCAAATTATGGATTTTGTATAATTTAAAGAAACTGTGCAGGAAATGGAACTAAAACTAAGTTAGAAATATCCAGAACTGCACGTCCAGTAAAGGCTGAAACATTAACTTTGCTGCGAGAAGTAAAATTGGCCAAGGAGGAGGGTTTAAGAACTTTTGGATAGAAAGAGACTGTGAGGGGAATACTGGATTTTGTTGGTGGATTGGGTTCAATGATGGTTTGGCAGTATCAAAGCATAGTCAAGGGATCTTTGGGTATTTTGAAGATTTGTGAAGGTTTTGGGCTTAATTCACAAAAAAAAAGTGGAAATCAAATAGCGGATAAATTGGCAAAAGAGGCAAGGAAATCTTCCCTGTTTACAACTTGCAACGAGGAAATGCCAAACGTTATAAGCCAATTTCTTTTGGTTAATAGTATTAATAGTAGTAATACAAATGAAAGCAATCAAATTACTACGAGGTTAATTAATATTTCTGCTTCTTTAAGGTCTGTAACTCATAGTATGGAACCCGAGTCTGTTGTTAGTTTAGTTAATACCCTAAAAACATGTTATCTGATAATCACAATTGGGACAACATTCTATGTTCAGATGGCTTTGTTTCTGTCCAGTTTCTTTCTTTCTGCTTTATTGATTAAATTGCATATACTTTTCATATAGTTTAATTTTATTTTATAATATAGAGTACTCACCCACAATTATGCCAAATAGTCTACTTTTATAGATTAATACGTACAAAAGTACTGAATTTGTGTAAGTAAAAAGAATTGTACATGTATTATCGCATTCCGAATTATCCTCGAATCACAAACCATTGACCGTATTTTTAACCGATTTAAATTTTACGAATCCAAATAATACTCGTACATTTTTTTTGTTCCGTACGTATTCCAAGTTTTAAGAATCCAAATAATACTCACTTCGCATATATTCCAAATTTTACGAATCCAAATTTTACGAATCCGAATAATACTCGTAAGTATTCCGTTCCGCACATTTGGGAATTGCTAACTAGGGTACGGAGACGAGACCAAGAACAAGAACAAGAACAAGAACAGAATGAACATGCTATTAAAACCCATGAACATGGTTCGTCTCCGTTGTCTAGTAATGAACAGAAAACCAAACTAAACCCAACCTTTCCGCTTCATTTTGTAATTTTGCTAGGGCTCAAAATCAAACCAGACAATTTTTTCAGTCTGCCAAAGATCAAACTGTTTGTAGATCAGCATGTTCATGAACTATAGAAAATAATATAACAAACCCAACTGTCAACGATTGATAAACAAGAATGTGCAACCATATGAAAAATCCAATCATAGGGTGTATAAATTAACATCCACTATAAACAAACATGAGTTCTCTGGAGCAGATACACTTAAATAATGAACATGAAAAATCCCTAATTTAATACAACATCACAATAAACAATCATACTGTTGTGAAGTTTTAACTGTAATTCAACAGCAAGAGAATCCCACATGAAACCTTTCACAACCACTAGCATTCCATTTCTTCTCTGTACCAGCTAATAATATCATACACCTGCACATAATTGGATGTCAAAGACCTGTAATTCCCAGCTGCAGAATGCAAAAAATGATTGATGACACCAAAATGTACTACCCTCATTAATCATTCATCATGTTTTACACTCTCTGTAACATGAGGCTAGATCATTTTTTTGAGAACCCATTCTCATTTGATCTAAAATTTCTAATTTCAGTTCTTCCTTGATTTCACATTTCAACGGCAACATTTGTTGAGAAGAATTAAGAAAACAATGAGAAATATTAGCGATGAAAGCGCAATTGCTGTACCAAGAACAATCTTATTGGGTCCATGCTTTTTAGTATCAATCGATTGAGAATCACTTGTGTCGTCTTCGGAATCCGCACTACTACTACTACTATCATCCCCGAACCCAGATTCAGATGGGGGCGCAACTGGCAATCCATATTTATCACAACGAGCAATCCCAAGTTTCAGTTTTGTAGATAGTGTAGAATGATTGAAACATACACCACTATTTCCCCCAACCTTAAACACCTCTAACTTCTGAATAAATGACTTATTAAATGGTAAAACACCATGAAAATTATTATTCTCAAGATTCAAGTACTTCAAATTCTTCATCCGTGTAAGGAATTTGGGTATTGTTCCGTTAAATTGGTTTGAGCTTAGATCAAGGTGCATTAATGAATGCAAATCAGATATTGATTCAGGGATTTGACCTGACATTGAATTAGACCCAAATGACGCATTTTGAAGTGATAATAAATCTCCAAAAGATTCAGGTAATTCACCAGACAATGTATTTGACGAGAGATTAAGTAATTGAAGATCTGTAAGCAGAGTTAAAGAATTAGGTACCTTTCCTTTAAGTCGATTATTGGACAAATCCATGTGTGTAATCTTCAAGAAAGGGAATTTCTTGGGTAAAGAACCGGTTAGATTAGCACGAGAAATCTTAACAGATTTGAGTTGTTTCATATTACCCAAGATAATTGTTGGACCACTAGCAGTAATGGAGACATCAGTGACGGTTAAATCAGTAAGATTTCTTAATCTGCCAAGCCAGACACCAGTTAATTTCTTAAGACTCTTAATACAGGTAAAAGAACGTAGATTTGAGGTAAGTTCATTTGGGAAATGAACAAGTGGAATAGGGCAATTGATGAACTGAAAATCCTGTAGTGTTGTTAAAGATTTTAGAGCAGTAGTTGACATTTGAACATCACTTGAACAATCAATGAGACGAAGAGAAGTGAGATGACTAAATGGCTTATCTGAGTTGCACAGAGTTGCATTGTGTAAAGAGGGTTGAGAACAGGGATCTTTAGATGTAGGAATGTTGAGTGATTCAAGTGCTGTGAGTTGTTTTGGGTCAAGAGGGGAATGACTAGAAGAAGATGAAGATGCCTTGGGAGGAGATGGAGATGGAGATGAAGATGGAGACGAAGCAGGTGCAGGTGAAGGTGTTGAGAGAGAAGAAATGGCGAGGATGTAGAATGAAAGATGAAGACACAACAGGATTACAAGGAATTGGGGTTTGGGTTTTGGTGCCATTCTCTATGATAGAATGAAACGAGGGTTTTGTGGTCTGAGGAGGGAGGGAATGCCGGAATGATAATTGAAACAGAGAGAGAGAGATGAGACTTTAATGGAGTTTAATGAATGTTTATTAAGCGACTGTCAGAACTGTAAACACACAGTACGAGTTGTTCCTTTCTTCTTCTTCTCCTCTTTCTTTCTTTCTTTCTTTCTTTCTTTTTAGTAGCATAATTTCCTTTTTCTATTAACAATCAACAGACCCTTGTTTTGTGAAGAATCACCAAACTACCAGTTCCTATTGCTGCTCTGCTGAGACCTTGTATAGGCGAGCTGGCATTTCTGTTGTATACAGAACTACCGAGGGCATTTTAACATCAAAATCATATTTCTGGGTGGATATTACGTTTTCCGGCTTCTTTTCTTCTGTCTCCCGTTATCGATCTTAAGAAGCGTTAGTAGTGTTGCATTCAACTCAGGTGTACCATCATCCTTTGTGTCTACCGAGCGGTATAAGACCTTTCGGATCCTGGCCAAATTGGGGTATACCCAGGTTAATTGGAGCATACTCAAATTTAAATGGACCTAGTGCCCTTGCTAAGGGGTGGTTAAATTTGGTGGTTTTACCTTATTGTCCCTGACCTGACTAATTTTAAAAGTATATACCCCATTTCTTAAAAACTTAAAACCTAAAAACACTTACAAACTCTTAAGCTTCCTAATCATTTTTTTCATCCTTCATCTTTCATCAATCTCTAAAAATTCGTTAAACAAAAATGGTTAATCCTAAGCAATCAAGTAACAATAGAGAACCAACAGGTAATATCAAACCTCTAAATCAATGGAAAAAGGAAAGTGAAAAGTTGGATCTAGTGAAATCAGTGAACTCAAATATCCAATCCCTGAAGATGTTGAAAAGAATTCATCATCAGTAAGAAGAAAACTGTAAGTGATGTTTAAACTCAAACCCATTATTCTGTTGTGTGTTTTGATTGTTATACTAGGTTAGGTTAATGCAAATTTTGATTTTCTGGGTTTTAGTCGTCATGGTCGATAATTTAGGAAAACGACGACTTTCGATATTTTGTAATAGTCGGCACGTTCGTAGGATGAAGATCCTGTCGACTTTTGATATAATTAATGGCGACTGTTACCCTGAAACCAGGGTCGGCACGTTATCTAAATCTGGATGATGCCGACTTGTGGTTGTTATCCTCGTCGGTATCTTCGTTAATTTATAACATGCCGGCTTAGTGTCACAGGAACTTCATTTTTCCTAAGTTAATTTTAGGGTATTAGTCGTCACTATTTTGAAATATGAACCTACCGACTATTTAGCCACGTTTTTAGTCGGCGTGGTCGTTAAATCCATAAAGTAACGACCATTTAGTAAAATTTATGGTCGGCACTGTCGTAAAAATTAGAACATACCGACTGTTAGAGGTTCAACACTCTTTTATGAACACATAGCTTGTTTTTGTGTATTGTTTAGGTTCCCAGAGGATAACATAGAGGGTATCCCTTGTCCTACCAATGCAGCAGATGTATTAGCTTGGATTGACAAGGTTTATCCTTCTTTAGAAGATCATCGTGATGAAATTGTAGAGAAAGACCCTATAAGAGACTTACTTGTGATGGATAAGAATAATCCTGAACAATTTCTAAGGGATATGAACAGTCCTAGCAATCCCCTAAACTACATTGAATGTTGCACATCATCAGAGGAAGAAGAAGAGGATTCTGATCGAAGACTTTTTTTTCAAGGCATCTGACTTTTCTGGAGTGAACCCCTATTACAATGAGGATGGTGATTACATAGGTCCACGAAAGGAGTTAAAAGCAAAAGCTGGTGATGGTGAAAAAGCTGGTGATGTGAAGGAAGACCAAGCTGTTGATGTTGCAAACCCTGATGAAGTGAAGGAAGATAACCACAATAAGAAGGATTCATGAAAATGTGTTTGATATGCTTGTGTTGTGGAGTGTTTCTAATACACTTTATATTATGTTTTGAACTCTTAGATTGTGGTTGTGGTTTTGGACTTGTCAGTAACTCTTAAGCTTATGTTAATTTTTTTTGTCTTTTTCTGCAGTTTTAAACAATGTTAGAGTGGTAGTAAGTCATCGGGGTGCTAAATGTTTTACAATGACAACTAGTTGTAGTCGACATGGTGTTTAAGTAACTACCCTGATGATCCTAGGGAAAATTTAATTATTGTCAGAATGTCACTGTCGGCATGTTCATAAGATAATTATGATGCCGACTAGGGATACTTATACCCTATTGTTAATATAAAGTTAATACTGTAAAGTACACAATACACTCAATTGAATGCTCAACGACTAATATTTTCAAATAATTTCCTTTAAGTGTATAAAAATATTTTCAACTTCATCTTCAACCAAGCTGAAAAAATGGAAGGTTCAAGTGCACCACAACCAATTATTTGTAATCTTTGTACACTAAGTGGTCATCTTGCAAATGATTGTTCCTTTGAAGGCAGAAAATGCACCATAGATGGTTGTAAGGGGTTCTTATTTCTCATGAAAGCTGCAATAGGAGATGTTTACTAGTCGTATGCTTCAGAATGCACCCGCTGTGGGTTTTTCTGTTTGATAGATGAGCGCCTAGCTCCGTACGAAGATGAAGTTGCCAAAATCAACCTTTTAACATGCACAGATCCTTGTTGCAACGGTAAGATAAAGCTACCTCTCCAAAAAAAATTATGTACTGGAAAAAGATACTATTTATGTCCCAAATGTGTTAGGGTTTAGTTTTTAAGGTTTGTATTCTCTAATTAAGTGTTGAGTGTGTCTCAGTTACTCACTAATGTTACGGTTGACAGGTTTTAGTTTATGTAAAATGACGACTTCTCAATAGTCGTCAAGGTTAATCTTTATAAAAATGACGATTTTTGTCTTCCAGGTATATGTCATTTATTTCCAATTTAGTCGGCATTACAAAAATTCTTAATCATGCCGACATCCCCACAGTCGGTATCTTGTTTAATATACTACATTGAAGACTATGGTGAGAATAAGATGCAGTAACATATGAATTTTTGTCCCTTAATAGTCGTCAGGGTTTACATCTTCAATAACGATGACTAATTCATAGTTGTCATTGTAGGAGGACCACCATCATGCCAACTATCCAAGGCTTTCTTATCTAGTGTTGGTAGGGTAAATTAGTCGTCACTTTGACAAATCTATAACTTTCTGTCCCTGGGGAAAATTCAAATCAGTTGTGTCAGAGATTAATAGTCGGCATTGTCGTATGATAATTACATTGTCGACTATGGAGTAAAACACTTAGTCGGCGGGTTAGAAAATACAACATAATGACGACTTGGAGAATTTGGAAGGAGTAAACACACAAAAAAACCACATCATTTCATTCGTCAGTAGTACTCCAAAGTACATTACACAAAATACGAATGTGATCACAAAAAGATTCATTATTTCCTAACCCCAATCATCCATTGCTCAAATCTATTGGAGGGAGTTCATTCAAATCTATTGAACCTCCTTTAGTCAAATATACGGGACCTTTAAACTCATATAAAGCATTCCAATACTTCACATTGTCCTCATAAAGTTTCACACGTTCCTTGCTCTTGTTGTTTGCGAACTTTTACCAAAACTTAAACCTACAAAGAGAAGGTAATGGACTATCCTTGTGCAGTTGTAGACCAATAAAATGATTGTTATCCACCAAAGTCATAACAATTCTTCTATACTTGAGCTGCTCTACACAAACCGCATGTTTTGGTGCAAATGTTAGACAACCTTCAGGACTAAAAAAGTGAATTACGCATGTCCACGTATCCGCCAATATATGGCCACACTCCGGCATCCTCATCCAATGCTCTTATTTAATCGGTCTATTTCCCTCTGGGCCTTTAACACTCGATAGCAATTCCTTGAAAGTTACTTCTTTGTCTTTCATCAAACCTTCTAGCATCATTGAGATATAAAACTCCTTGTAGTTTTTCAAGACGGGCAGCCATCATCTTTCCTATATATTGACATTGGGTGAGATTCTCCGCAACCGCTCCACCTAGGTGTCCCAATTGTTGGGAGGCAACGTGACACAATTTTCATCCTTCGGGACGTCGTCGGTACCAATAACGAACTCTTAAATAATTAGAGGGAGTTGTACGAGATACTCATACAATACAGGTTTTATTACCTTCCTCGGACGACCACTTTTCCTTACAACATCTCCTTGACTTGCTTGACTCTCAATAGGTGTAATTTTTGACTCCATGGATTTTTTTATTGGTGTAGTTGTATCCTTCCTCGTCCGACCCCTATTATTTACAACAACTTCCACACTTGCTTGACTTTCAGAAGGTGGAGTGCTATTTGGATTCAAGTTTCAAACCGTTGGTATAGTTGTTTCTTTCCTTGGACGACCTTTTTTCTTTTTAGCCGGCTCCTATTTGCATTCCGCCTCGGCATAATCTCCATATGGATCGCAAAACCCTACTCAAATATTGTTTCAATTGTTCCCTTTCTTCCGCCTTGTCTTTGTGGTGGGTGGTCTACCCGATGGATCTTATTTCAAGGGTTATTGAAGTTCTTCCATAAAAAGGTAAACAATCGGCATCAACTTGTGATTTATAGTTTGTTTTTACAACCTATTCAATGTGGGGTACTTGTAGAGGATTATTCTCCCAAGTTCCATGTCGCCAAACTATTCACCGGGAGCTTCTCTTGGAGCCGGGGTGAAAGATATTTGCTTCCAATAAGGATCAATATCTTCAATCAGAATCAGAGTTTTATACCTACCAAGCATATGACGACATGGAAGTCCGATATTCTTCATTATCATACAATTACAAGGACTGCTCGGGTCGTCATACTTTTGATAAAACTTGAGATGTTTCATCATAAAACGTAGTTCCCAATGCGAGACGTTAAAATATATACCAACGAGCAACCAATCATCCTCCTTGTAGCACTTCAACTTCCAGTGCCTACTTTCTTCGAATTGCTTTCTTATCTTGTTGATATCATTATTAGTGTACTCATGGATAGTATGTTGCACCGTCACAATCCCATTTTGACTCGTGAAAAGTAGACCTTTTAGTCTCCCATGAGCTTGCTCTAACATACTTGTGGACTCAAGTTTGAAATGTTTATAGTCGTAAGTAAAAGCATACACTAACCTCCCTTTGGTGGCGTCAACCATTGGGCCAATGACGTTTGGTACCACAATAGAAGTTAACGAAACACAAAATACCACAACTTAACATAATAGCATTCCATTTTATTGTTTGACTAACTCGCCCCCAACAAAGCATAGATTACCTAACATATCCTCGGACTTGGGGTCACACATTTTGATATAGGATCTGGTGCATGATTGATTTGGATGTTTGATCGATAAAATATATGGTTGTTGTAATGAAAGAGTATTGATTTGGTCGGTAAGTTTGTTATACATGGTTTCCAGTAAAAGAGTTTTAATTAGGTTTCCAGTAAAAGAGTTTTAATTAGACTCGTGATGGAAAATCCTGATGGTCCTTCAAGGTTCTGATCAGAATTTACATCGTTTCTGTGGGGTTCGTTTGTTGAATGACTACTTAGGATTCCCATTCATGGTGGATCGGCAGAAGTAAGTTTGTGTTGTAAATTTGATTAACTGTATGGTATAAGAAAGTTTAAAATTGATTAGTTATGATGATTCATGTCAATCTAAAAAACAGTATCTTGTGTAACTGATTTCAAATCTCTATTCTTGAGACTTCAATAGGATGTTGTTTCAATTAGTTTTACTTCTTCTTCAAATAGTAGAATCACTAATGCGAACCAGAAACAGTAACCATAAGCTATTAATTGTCCTTATCTGGCCATTAAAATTCGTCGCAGATATGTCATACACCCATCACTAGGGTAACGCAAATATGGTGCTATTAAGTTAAGAGCCTGCCGGCGTTTACTCGACTTAAACGGCTTTGGGCCCCACGTCGTTCATGTATAGCACATCCATCAAATAAGAATCGCAAAAACTGTGCTATTAAGTTAAGAGCCGTTCGGCTCGGGGTCGCCCATTATTTTGAGTGTCGTTAATCAATCTCACTGGAGTCGCGTATTCAGTGCTACTTTTTGCTAGGAAAATTACTGACATTCAAATGAGTCACACATGTGACGCCTATTCAGTGGTATTTTGTAGGATAAAACAGTAAATATGTGGGTGGACAAAACCCTCGATTTTGATTGGTTGACCGAAGAAAATTATTTAAACTGAGTGCAAAACACGTTTTGCAGAAATTTTTAGAAGGGTAACTACCTTCAAACTATATTAAATCCTGAAAATTGTATGCATTTTCTGCATGTTCTCCCAAGTTTTTTTCTCCCGCAATGCTACAACATCCTGCAAAATTAAATTCTCTCCTGATTGAATCTACATTCAACACTATCTACAGTTTGATCTACAGAGATTAAGTTACCTTGTTAGCCTCATTAATGATCCATTTCAAAAAACTCAATTCATTAAAAGTTCTCACAAAGCCAATATTACAGTTCTAACTGGATTTCTTACAAGATTACTAGTTGGGGCAGAAAAGACCCAGTTCATTACAACCGAGATCAACATCTGCATTTACAGTACTCTCTGCAAAGAATCCCTAGTTACTAATTGCTAGCATTTACAGCATATCATTCAAAATATCCATTCACACCCTTTTCAAACTCCTAAAAAGAAAAACACCCACATTTACTATAACTACACTGATATAGTTCATCAAGACAACAAAATGAAAACAACTACTTGGACCGGTCGACTTACATAAACTTCACACAAGAACAAGATGATTCTTACCAGCAGCAAGAAGATTAGACATAAGAACCAGAAACACTATTTGGAGAAAAACTTGCTAATTATATTTAAGCTTGAAACTATGCACAAATTCTCATCTTTCTGAATCTATGGAGAACTCTAATCAGAATCCTTATCTTCATCTTTATCATCACTTCCAAAACCTTCTTCCTCAACATCATCTTCTTCATCACTATTGTTGGATGCAGCAGTACCATACCCATCTGACACATCTTCATCCTCCTCAATTTCTTCCTCCTCATCTGCTCCTTCGATCTCTGGATTTTCATCAACATCAATGCCCTCTATCTTCTCTCCATCCGAGTCGATATCTAAAAGCTCTCGCATGATCCTGGTGAAGATTGGAGGATGTGCCTTCTCATACAGATAAAGCTCATACTCTCCACATCTTCCTCAAATTCTTCACCAATTACCTCAACATCTTCTTGTTCAGAATCACTTTTTGTCTCACTATTTCGCTTATTACAAGTATTCAACCTTGCATGCTTTGCATATCTCTCTCTCTGTTTACGAGCTTCCCTCGCCAAGCTTTTTTCCTTCCAGAAAGCATATTCAACTGTATTTTCCTGCCTTCCCCTTGCATACTCAGCTTTGCGATTCCTTCGCTGTATTTCTGCGGACGACAATCCTTCCAAAACATGACCATCCCAAGTGATGGGTAAGAATCTACCCAAAATTTACTCCCAGGAATTTGATGCGGGGGTAACGAATGTTCATGGAACGTCTCGGTGTCCAAGTTGAAAGAAACTATGCAACTATCCTGTGGACGACAATCCTTCCAGAAAATACAACCATGTGCATACACACCTGAACTCTTAATAGTAAAAGGAATCTCCCTTAATATGTTCCTCCATCCCCTCTCGTCTCCTAGAGTGTGTACTTGAACTTTACAATCCATGTGAATGTGAACTACCTGGTACTCATTGGTACGTTGACAGTATCTGAAACCCCCAATTACGTTGTATCGTGGATACCACCCAAGTACTTGATCTCGTGTAATTGGGATGCATAGTTGTTGCAGATGGAGGTGCTCACTCGTTGCTGGATTCATAATATGTATAGGATCTTGTATGCCGTGGTGTGAAACACAAAAACATACCAGACCGTTGCAAGATCCTAGGTTCTGTCAAACGGGGGCCCGTGACCACAAAGAGAAAGATATTAAGTTTTTATTTCTTGCAAGTTATTTTCCGCTGACCACGAAGAGTCCGTGCTTACCATATTTAAATTTTCCGCCAAAGCTTTGCAATCAGTTACTATGAACACGCTTGATAATATATTTTCTTTTAACCACGTAACATCCTTTAATAAGGATTTTGCTTCTGTATGGAAAGCTGGCGTTGCCCAATCCGAACCCGCAGATATGTGCATGAAAGTTTCTTCATAAGTCGAGTATAGAATGAAAGCATAGCCCAGATGTCAGTTATGATTTATCTCGTTTCATTACGAAAATCAGTGAGTGAAAAAAATAAAAAGAAAAGTATAGGACTCTGAAAAAGCGGGGGTACAACAACCACACCCAATATTTCGCTTAGCAATCTGTATGAACAAACTCCAATATACTTTCTAGAGAATCAACTAGACAGTCAGACTCAATCTAGAGAAAAGTATATCAAAGAGTTTATATCTCAATCTCTCGATTTGATCTTTACTCAAGCAAATAGAAATCTGCGAGTCTTTATCAAAGAGAGATAACTTGGATGGTACCAAAGACCAATATCCAAGTGTCAATCAATTTAAATCAACAACCAAAAGGTCGGATATTCTAATTGATTGAACAACGCACAACCTGTGATATTTCAATTATATAAACAAATATAATGCACAATAGAAATAACACAGACACTAGAATTTTGTTAACGAGGAAACCGCAAATACAAAAAAACCCCGGGACCTAGTCCAGATTGAACACACACTGTATTAAGCCGCTACAGACACTAGCCTACTCCAAATTAACTTCGGTCTGGACTGTAGTTGAACCCCAACCAATCTCACACTGATCCAAGGTACAATTATGGTCTTACGTCTCTGATTCCAGCAGGATGCTACGTACTTGATTCCCTTAGCTGATCTCACCCACAACTAAGAGTTGCTACGACCCAAAGTCGAAGACTTTAATAAAAAAATCCGTATCATACAGAAAAGTCTACGGTAATAGATAAATCCGTCTCCCACGAATATACCTACGAGTTTTTGTTCCGTCTTTTGATAAATCAGGGTGAACAGGAACCAATTGATAACCCGTACTTATATTCCCGAAGAACAGCCTAGTATTATCAATCACCTCACAATAATCTTAATCGACGCAGCGAAAAAGGTATTGTGGAATCACAAACGATGAGACGAAGTGTTTGTTACTTCTTTTCTATCTTGCCTATCGAAGATATAATCTCAAGACAATTATTCCAATTATACTCGTACGATAGAAACAACAAGATCAGATCACACAACTACAAGAAAAGTAGTATGAAGTCGGTTTAGAGAAGAAAACCCAAGGTTAAAGGAGAATTCACAATCCCAATGAAGTCTTTAAGTCGTTAACAATGTAAGGTTTAGAGAAGAAAACCCAAGGTTAAAGGAGAATCGACTCTAGCTTATGCAACTAGTATCACACGTAAGGTATGGGGATTAGGTTTCCCAGTTGCTAGAGTTCTCCCTTATATAGTCTTTCAAATCAGGGTTTGCAATCAATGTTAGCTTGGTAACAAAACATTCAATATTCACCGTTAGTTGAAAACCTGATTAGATTCAAGTTAATATTTCTCAACCGTTGGATCAAAACCTTAGCTTGTTACACACAAATGAAATGTCCAATTTTGTGTTGATGTAACCGTTCCCAAACATTAACATTTGTTGGTTCAACAATAGTTAACCAAATCGTTATCCATATGATCACTTTCATATCAACCATATTCTTCTTCACCATAACTAGTTCAAATGACTCAAATGAACTAGTTAGAGAGTTGTTCAATTGCTTAGATCTTATGTCTTGTATTTATGAATTGAGGCAACAAGCTTGCGTTCGCGGCGTTAGAGCTTGTATTCGCGATCGGATAAGAGTTCATTTCATTGTCTTTCTTCTAAGGCGATGTATTCTTCCCGTAATTCTCGCAGTTGACCATTGTGATTGTATTTTTGATTCTAAAATTTGAATGTATAACAAGTTAGTCGCGAAGAGAGCATTCACAAATGAGAGTATGAGATATCTCTCCTCAACCCGTCCTTCCATTTCGCTAAACATGGTCCTCCATCTTACTCTTGTCAACCGCCTTAAGCTCTCGCCAATCCTTTGTTTCAACCCGAATACATCTTCAATACACCGGTCGCGAAGAGTTGTTACTTATGTATGCTCCTAGGAAGGTGGCTTGTAAATGGTTAAATGATGTGAAGACCTTCAAACCATTTTAATGCTTCTCCTACTAAGCTTGATGCGAAATATTTGCACAATATGGCATCATGATTCTCCCATTGTAACATACATCTCATATAAGCCTTAATATGTCAGTATCGCAAGTTGTTCCATCAAAGATGTTGGTTCATCGGCACTTTCAGTTGGTAAAACTCTCCTTCTTTCTTCTCTGTTCGACCTAGAACTTGATCTCACGCTACTTCTAGATCTCCTTCTTTGCAACCTCATATTTTCCATCCTCAATTCATGATTTTGTCTTGTCAAGTTTGTCGCTTCTTCTCGCTTCTAATCGTCTCTCTTCGTGTATTGTTTGTCTCAATCTTTCTAACGCCGCCATTTCTTCGTTTCTGGATTCATTTCTCCATTCATCCCTTGCTCTCCTTGTCCAATTCTGCCGCTCCTCTTCTCTCTCGTCTTAGTAATCGATCTCCAAGTATGCACACTTACTCTATCATAATCCACAAGCGTTTGCCACTAGGGAGATTGGTGCCCGGTTTTGACCTTCTTCGTCATTTCTCATGTTCATCCTTGATGATTCTCCTGTTTCATTCCTCCTTTCTGCAAGTCTCCCACTTCTTCTTATGACTCACTCGACCCTTTATATAGGGTAATACATAGTGGATCTAAGCTATCCTTTATTTTCGGAATGTCTATTACAACTATTCAATCTCGCGACACTTCTTAACCTATCTCACGTCTTCTTTATGTCTTCGTTATTCTTTGCGTCGTTTATTTTATGACAGCCTCGCGACATCGTTGTTTATTAACTTCGCGAGTCCTGTACGTTGCGATATTATGGTCCTACAGATGTAACCGTTCCCAAACATTAACATTTGTTGGTTCAACAATAGTTAACCAAATCGTTATCCATATGATCACTTTCATATCAACCATATTCTTCTTCACCATAACTAGTTCAAATGACTCAAATGAACTAGTTAGAGAGTTGTTCAATTGCTTAGATCTTATGTAACTACACAAGACACAATCGAAGCAAAAACGGTTTGATTCACTCGAATCGGTTCATGAACTTTGTAGCCACGGTTTGCAAAAGCATTCCTTAGTTTATATAAACATGAGTTAAAGAACAACCGATTTTAGATATAACCTACTCAAGTTCGCGGACTGGGTTCGCAGACTTAAGCTCACGGAAGGAGTTCACAAGCTCCAACAGAAATTCTCGGGTCGAGAACTTCCGCCAGTTCGCGGACTTGGCTCACGCCACATTCCGTTTCTCTTGATCAACAAAGTTCGCAAACTTAGGTTCAAGGAATAAGGACTTATACATATATGTGTTTCCACAACAATGCTTATATCCTACCAATGGTTATGTAATCTAAACTCTCATTTCAATCATTGAAACATTCTCAGAGAACGTTATGTAGCCGTTATTCACAGACCATTTTTCGTCAGAGCAATTTTCAAAGTGATTGAAACATAACATGACATTCGTCACTAGGTAAAGATGAATTTGGCTAAAGCATAAGCTTACCAACACATATTTCGAGAAATAGATTGGCGAGTTAAACTCGGCTCGAAATAGCAAATGTGTATAATAAAAGTCTATATATCAAAACGACTTTTGTCTCAAGAATAGGAGATAGAGTAAATAGACTTTTGAGTGACAGATAAGTTCAAGTCTCCACATACCTTTTAGTCGATGAAGTTCCACCAGTTCCTTGAGTAGTCCTTCGTCTTGTATGATGATTTCCGTGGAGTCTTGAGCTCAACTACACTTTCTATCCTAGTCCGAGACCTTTAGCTAAAATAGGCTAGAAATCAAGACTTATAGTTTTGATCACTAACATTGACAAACATGCTTGAGATAGCAACGCATGCGAGTTCGACCGAGCAATGCTCTAACAATCTCCCCCTTTGTCAATTTTAATGACAAAACTATTAATACATATGGAATACAAAAAATAGATAAATTAACTTTTGTAGCTCCTATTCCACAGGCCTAATCTTCAACATTACTCGAAATCTCCGTCACTTCCAAGTACTCAAATGATCCCAAAGTTTGTAAGTTTAGCATCATCGTTGTTGAAAATCCGTAGCTATAACAACAAGAAAACACGAGTTCTCAATCATTGTTATACAGTGTCATAGTATCATTATACAACGTCAAAGTCCAATTGTATCACAACTTCAACAACAATACTATGGTGATATGTATCACTCCCCCTTTGTCAATACTCCATATCACATGGAAACACTCCCCCTTACATAATGATCCGAAAACCATATGTATTTGTAGTGTGAACTACATATTGGTTCTCCCTCTTTTTGTCAATAAAATTGGCAAAGGTACAAGAACGGGATCCTAATGAAATTTCCGAAAGAGACATTTCATGACCAAAAGAAAGAAACACATATCATCTTATTTAGATGCAATCATAAAGCCGAAGCTAAATGCATTCATCAAGGACTTTAAAGATACAAGACAACCCCTATAATATTCCACAGCCGCACTGGCCACAAAGATTTGGCAATTAAGCACAAGTTTAAAAAGAACTCTCCCCCATAATATGTCATTCCCGAAAGAACAACAAGAGCGACCTTAATTTCGAAAGAAAAGAAGGATTTCTTTGGACATAACAAATCACATACAAGTATGAATTTGAATCCAAAATACTCAATTAAATTAACCATAAGAAATTCATGATTAATTTAATTGATAATGCTCAACACAAGTGAACTTATGGAGACTCAAAAATACTCAATTAGATTAATCACAAGAGAACCCATAATTAATCTAATCGAAATACACAACCAAACTAATCACAAAAGTAATCAATTTAATTGGTCATACTCGACATAATAGAATCTATGGAGCAATGACTAAGTTAATCATGCAAATAATCAACCCAGTCAAAAACGCTCAAACATAAGAAGACTTATGGAGTTATAACTAAATAACCAAACAAGATGATTAATTTAGTTCAAAAATGCTCGACATAAAGTACCTTACGGAACAACAACAAAGCTAATCATAAAATAATCAACTTGGTTCTTTAGTGCTCAACATAAGACACATTACGGAGCCTCACAGTAATACATAAAAAATGGATCAGGGAAGATCAATTACTGCGGAATTCACAAGGATTCATTCTATTTTCCAGCACCATTTGCACAATGACAAACAATAGACATAATCCTTGAAAACAAAAGATTTTAACCTATCTTGCGTCAATAATTGACAATATAGGCTTAACTTTTGTATTTGTCAAAAGTCCATTCATTCCTTTATCAACATATGAATATCGACTTATGAAAGACTTTACTTTTGACAAGATATGGGACAATCATAGTTCACGGACGCAAACACACATATCCCATAACAATTGCAATATATAAAACCATAAAGATTAATACTGCAAAAATAATCTTCCAAACAAATTTAGAGTTTAAACCAATAAATCTAAAAACATGAAGATGAAACGTTGGACATAGCTATGTGTAATCACAATAATGGCTATTCCAAACTCTAGTTATTCTTCTAAACAAAAGCAGAAAAGTAGAAGATTTACTAGGAAAACAAAGAACACAAATTACTCATCTTCTTCTTCCTCATCAGAGATACTCCAAGATGCTTGAATTGTGTTCAATTCTTCCTTGAGTTCAGGAAACTTCGTTGCAATCAAAGACAATTGTTCTTGGACACACTTTACCCTTGAATCGACTTTACACACACCCTTATGAATTTTTTGAAAAAGATTCAAAGTGGTAGGGTCACAATCGTTGAGTGAAGCATCTCTTTGTCTTTTGCACACATTCTCCCTTATGCGTCTAAAGGTACACGGACGAACCGGTTTGGGAACCCCGAGAGAGTTTCCAATCGAATCAGGACCACGATCATGGCAAATTTGTCCAATCAAGCAAGGGTAACCTAATATCTTGATGGGTGAAGTCATCGAAATCATTTGATAAATGATAAAACCACAAATATCGAGACTTTGAACACTCGATTCAAGGAAATAGACTAATTCCGCAAACTCATGACTCTACCAAGAATTCTCAATTGTGGAGGGACAAAGATTGAGGATACCAAGTTTCCCAAAAGCCAACAACGGGATACCAAGATCATTAGTAGGAAACTTTCCTTGATTCCAAGCTACCTTCTTGCCACAAAGACCAAGAGAGATTTCATCACATGATGGACGTTCATCACTTGGTCTAGGAAGATGTACGTTCCCCAACGGAATGTTGGTAATATTTGAAATCAATTCTCTACCAACAAGAAATCTTTCTCTATTTATCATGGATTTGAATTCCATCTTATTAAGATCAACATCATGAATGTTGGCATAGAAAATTCTTGTGAGAGAATCAAAACCTTGACCATGACCATCAAAGATATTTCCAAGCTTGAATTTTTTAAAGCAAGCTAAATCTTCTTCATGCCCACTAGAGAGATCCAATTTCTTTTCAAGGATGAAACCTTTAGATGAAATCTTTTCAAAAATTCTAGCACAAGAATCATCCACAAACCTAATCCTAAGAGAATTTTGGTCACAAGGAAAATCCAAGCTAGAGGTATTTGAGCTTTTGGAGCTTCTTTTTGAGCCCTTAGAATTCAGCATGAGATCTAAGAAATTGAAAGGAACAAGAGGAATTTACTTACTTGGAGTGAAACTTGAACACCCTTTCTTTCAATTTCTCCAAGGAGGCTTCAATGGAGGAAATACATGAAACCCTAGAGGTTCACGTACGCGGACGGGTGATGAAGAAGAGAGTGCACGAACTTCTTCTTTATAAGACCAAAGATAGGCTTGGACCCGTATGTGAACCACGACCCACACAAGGAAAGTGAGATTTTTCTTAACCGTTTGCACATCAAAGGTTATGCATCCCGTGATAACACACTTTGTCAGAGACAATGGATCCAGAAGAAAGCTTTAATTGGTATTCTAAAAGAGAATAACAAACCTGTACACAATTCAAACCATTTCTTGCCCCATTTCAAGATATATACAAATGGGGTAGTGCCAAGCTTGTTACCAAGAGGCATAATGCGCAGAGGAATTCTCATGCAACATTTCAGAGCTTTCTTTCCTTTGTTGAACCTGGTTAGAAGGAAAATTCTTCAGATTCCTAGGTTGCACAGTATTATTTGGTTTAACATGTACAGAACCTTTTTCGGAATGATTCTCAAACTTAACAGACTTAAGTTTTTCTAAGAATTTAAAAACGCCTTTGAACGCTCTGAATAGATCTTTATCAATTCGATCACTAAGCGATCCAGAGAGTCAGCCGGGTCAACTCGTTCAGATCAGCATCTTACTCAGCTGGATGGGCTAAGTGGCCAAGACCAGAGCCATCTTGCACATCCATACATTGTTCTGCACCATCATTACACTTCATTAGAGCAAATCCAGCCATGATGGCTGTGCCTTCTTCACAGCTGCAGCTTCGTCTCTTGCCTGCACTTCAAGTCAAAACCATTTCGTTTCCCTGAGCAGCACCAGCTCATACCAACATTACATTGCAGTTCCATCACTCCAATTGCATTTCAACAATCCAGTTCTTACTCGCAGGTGCGACAAATACTATCTTGACCTTGCAGTCTCCCATAACTCGCTGTAACCAACATGGCACAACCTATTTGACACCACCATATCCACCTGCAATGTGTATTTGAAACCAAGACATTCATCTAGTCATTGCAGCTTCAGCACTACCAGCTACTCAATCCATGACAATCACCAAAACTTGTTCAAAGCCTTGTAGACTCTCCACAACAGCAACGCCAACCTTACCAGACTCGGAACCAAGCAACAACATACCCTTACCATCTGCACTGCATATCATTGCCTATTTCAACCACCTGCAACTCAGCCATCTTGCATACAACTCAATCCATTTGCTGTAGCTCCCAACTTCAGTTGCATTCTCAAAAACTCAGTCCCTGCACTCCATCATCGTAACACCTGACCTGAACTGCCAGTTTTATCTCACTTCATAGCTGCCAATCCCTGGCAACAGCATCACCAGTACATCAAGCCCTGGCAGTTCACAACACTAGGTCTGGCTCTTATACTACTCCTTCTCTCGACTGCAATCCCATTTCAATACCAATGCTAACACAGCTACAATTTCAACCTTTCCTGCATTCAGACTCAGGCTCTGTGTTGTTTTAACCCTAACATTCATCTAAATGTAGCAATCACACTTAGTACAAGAGTTCATTCAAATACCACCATCAGATTAAGAACTGCACTAGAACCATTTCCCTTTATCTCAAAGCCACTTGACCTGCAATTTCGATTCCACTAACACAACACTCCCATAACCAACAGTTCATCCTTACTCTCACTACCACAGCCATTCTCAAGCCTAACCCACTGCAATTCTTCATTCCGAACCTTGAACTGCATCAAATATGTAATTTCAACACCAGTTTCTGCACATCATCAACCGATGTGTCAGTTGTGCGGAACTGACACATCATTCTTCACCTCTTTTGCTGCATAACTTTAGCTGGCTCCAAGTATCACTCGCCTATGAATCAACCTTTTTGCCTTTTACGCTCCAAATGTACGATTTCTCCTTCTTTTGCTCCAATTGACTCCAAAGCACCTAAATACTCAAAAGCAGACATAAGATACATAATTTACAAGAAAAGTAGCAAAGAAAGCATAAACAATAGATATAAAATTAGGTGTTTTACAACACCTATCAAAGCTTAGTGACTTGCAAAGGGGAAGACGAGTTATTCCAGTTTAGGAAACTGACTTTTCGCAATACGAATCAACAATTTTACAAAATACGGTAATAATAATTCTCAATCGGAGAACTGACTACCAATGGTAACAAAAAGAAAAAAGAAATCCTTTTTTATTACATTAAGAGGTGAGCAAATTTCCTGAGGAAAGAGAATCGATTCTAGATTATGAATCCCCTGAAGAAACTTGAATAATGTTCTGAACAAAATAGAAGACTCAAATCCATTGTCATGGATTAGTGAACTAACTTCCAGATGGATCAAATTTTTAAATATAAGTGAAGCGCTCAACTGGATATCTCCCTCTCTTAGAACCTAATAACATAAAAATAAAAATAAAGAGAGTAAACCACCGGTTGAGATTCAGACAAACCATATCAGAATAAAGATGATACTACAAAAGTGCCATACTGATTATTTTCACAGCAACATAATAAATAATAAAAATCATCTAAAATAATGACGCATACCAGAAATGAGTCAGCACATATTTTAAGGAGCTTTGCACTTGAAATCTCTTCAAAAATCATGACAAATAATTTGTTTGGGTCATCGTATTCTTCAAAATCCCGAATATTTAAGTTAACATTGGCCTCGACTAGTGATGGAAAGCTACCGAGGAGAAAGTCTGCTGCTGGCTCTCCTGTGTATCTAATGGTCAATAAAATAGGAGAATCAATCTCCATCTTAGACTCTAGCATGTGGCAACAATCCCAAATAAGAAGAAAAGAGCTAAATATTACTGCTGAGAGATTCTGAATAACACTCCTGAGAGATTCTGAAATATACTTCTTTGTTATTCTCGCTGTCTCAGACTCATTTTCATGTATATACTCGCAAACTTATTTGTTTACATATAATTATTTTCGCAAGCTTATTTGCTTACTCATTTTTGTGTGGTCTTATTTTGCCTTCCTAGTTAAAGGTCTTATTTTGCCACCCCTCGTCATTGCGACAAAATCGCAGGACGTCTTTACATTTTCATGTAAAGACCCATTGATCTTGCCTTATCGTTTCCTTAGTATTTTTGCCTCTGCAGGATGTTTTCGTTGCGACAATATATGATAGGCCTAGAAATTCTTGCGAATTAAAAGCCCCATGACATTGCCGTCTTGCGACGAAATCGCAGGACGTCTTTACACTTTCATGTAAAGACCCATTGATCTCGTCTTATCCTCGCGTTTGTATTATTGCCTCTTCAGGATCATCGCACAAATATGACAAGCCTAAATTTTCTTGCGAAAATAAAGCCTCATGACATTTGCGTCTTAAGACACTTATCAGCTCCCTAATGGAGGGTGCCTCCCTTATCATCTCCCTGGTTGCCCCTTCAAGGAGGCGTACATCGGCCATACAAGACTAGCTGCTCCCATCTGGTCTTAACAACAACCAGTTGTTTTCGCAGCCTCTTATCCCTTATACCTATAGGGTTTATGGTTACGAGACCGCACCCTAAGTGGAGTTTTCTTCGGGCCGAGTGCGGATGTGCCAAGACTTGCCAAGAATGGCCGAGACACTTCAAATGCCCAGGCACTCTTGGCTCAACCGTGTACCTCGGCGCCTTGGTCATACACTGACTCCTTGGAAGAGACCCTCGGTCGTCCAACCAAGGTATAACCTTATATATATAGTTGGAAATCCAAGGTATCTCTCCCGGATGGATGTTATTATCCCCAATCTCCATGACTCAGGTTCCAGGGGCGGTGTAACCTTTTCCCTAAGCCATGCAAAGAGATACCCCCTTATATGACACACTTTAGGTCTTACATTTGCCTCTTACGAAATATCATTCGCGAACTAGGGTGTACGCCATAAAGGTTCGTCCCATTCGTATAAATCATTGATTTTTGATTGTCTCTTCTCATTTTCTTTGCGAAATTTTCGCGTTTCTTTATTCTTTCATCTATTCTTTCATTTCTATCAATTCTTTCAATCATTCTTTGCGAAATAATCATCAACTCTCTTCTTTGCGAAATATCAAAGATCTTTTGAAGTAATGAATGAAATACCAAATTCATGCCTCTGACCAACTGTGCTAGTTCTTATGTATGCGAAATAATTTCCTTATCTGCGAAATTCCTCTTGAAGTGTATAATGCCGCACATCACATCTCTCTTGAATACGTAATTATCGCAGCAAAAATAAATGGGAAAATGGCAAGACTTGAACCCGCGACCTTATACTTGTATTCTTCGCCAGTGACCAATTGTGCTATCTTTTGTTTGTGAATGAATGTGACCGCTATCGTTCTTTAAATGTGATCTTTGACTCTAGCATTTCTAGTAAAAACATGCAAAAAATCTGCGAAATTTGGGGTTCGATCCCGCGAACATGAAAGCATACTCTGCTGACTTCTCCATCTGTGCCAACTTCTGTTTTTGAAAAAGTTGGTGATGCTGCCTTCTTATTATTTTCTTCTTATTCTTTTCTTCTCCTAACTTCTTTAATTTCTGCTTTAAGTCAGTTTCGTCATTTTCTTTACTATTGATGATGACGAGATACACTTTGTTAAGCATTGTTGGTATCTTCATTATTTCGCTGTAATAGCTTTGTAGACTCCCTTTTACTCGTTTCCCTTCCGTGTTACTTGTGTGCTGATTCATCTGAAGTGATGTTGTATTCTTGGTGACAGTCTTCAAGTTTGATTGGCGATGGTCTCCAAAGTGAGCTATTTGGCTATAAGTTCGCCGGTTTCCTACGGTTCTTCGTCATTTTCTTGTTGCGAAGTGAAATATTTGAACTCGCAACATCCACATTATTCACTTCTTCCTTGACCATCTTGGCTAGTTCCTTTTTGTGTTTGTGTGGCGAGCTTCGCAAAACTTATTCTTTTGTTCCTTTTTTTTTTTTTTGGGTTCGTTTTACCTTGTTAATCATCTCTTGCCCGTTCGTGTGTTGCTGATCTTGAAACAATTCTTTGTATGCTGGTCTAGATCATCATTTGTGGCTGCTGGGGCTTCTCTGGTCATCGTTCTTCTCCGGGACTTCGCAAGACTTACTCCTTGTTGAACCAAAGCTCCATAATTCTTTGCTTTATCCCCTATGATGAAGCCTTTTTCATTCATCCCTTCGCTGTTTGGCCCTCTCTACAACCTCCACCTGCCTTTGATAATCCTTTGCACTTCCTGTCACTATTTCATTTTCCTGTGACTAATTCTTATGCTCCTGCGAAGTTTCTTCGTGTGTTGCGAGTAATGAGTTTGTTGTCTACGGAATTACTCTTATGATTTTTCATGCTGTGATGCTTTTATTCCACATCCACGTGACTGTGACGTGTTTTCTTCAACCTGCAATTGTTTCTGGACTTGTTACTGCAAACGTTAACTCATCGTTAAATCACCATTTCCTTCTTTCAGCGAAGTCATCGAACCCAATAGTTTATCCGTGGAGATATCTTGACCTGTTTATGAGATTGCTCTCAATCTTTTGCTGCAAAATTCTTTCTTCTCTTACATTCGCAAACATATTACTTTATGAAACTCCATGTGCTCCCTTGTGCCATTCACGAACTAGCTGGTGTATCTCGCTGGATCCTACGAAGATATCTCTGCTACCAAACTTTCTCTACTGCTATTATATTTCTCTTATTGCTTCGATGTCTCTGAAATAGCTGAAGTGATGCTTGAATGCTGGCGAAATTAATTTAGCTGGAACTTGTTCTGAATATGTAGGCCTCATTCTCGGTGTTTAGTTGATGGTTGTGGTGGACTCATGGTCACGAAGCTTTGTACCACTAACTGAACTCTCCTTCGGGTCATATACTCCATATTTGCTAGGTTTGTTCGCTGTAATTGTTGATAGAGTTACTAACGAAGTGAATTTGATCACCATACTCCTCTTTTGCACTCTTTGCTTCTTCAGTTCATACCAAATTGTTGATCTCTCCTTGAATCATCTTGTTATACATAAAATAATATAGAGTCTGCGAGATATCGTCTCCCTTCATCTATTTCTCCTCATCAGTAAAGCTTTATCGCAAAATTATTCATTAATCGTCAGCAATAGATCATACATCGCTGCAAGCAATATATCAACTCAGTGAATAATTTAGAAAAGTTTATGCTAAATTCTTGTTACGAAAAATGAAAGAACTCGTTTGGTTTCGCCCACGGGAAAATTCCCAAATTAATATCAAAATTTGATACTCAGTGGTTTTGAAATTCATATGATAGGTTTGTAAAATTAGTTCCCTCAAGTGTAAATCTGTAAGAAAAACTTGTTTTGATTTAAGGTTGTAGTTGAGAATCAAGTTTTTATAAAGAATAAAACTTAGTGGTGATGAAAATTTTCCTAAAAAGCTTGGTTTCGAAACTTCCAGATCTGTATAATTAGACATAAAATAAAAGGGATTAGGAGAAGTTTATCCTTTAGATTAATTCTTTGATGGAAATTTCGCTTGATTTCACTCCGGTGGTAGTTTTTCTTTCAATCAAGCATCGCTTTCCTGTTTTTCTCTTTCTCAAGGATGGATACTTTGTTGTCTGAAAATGTAAAATTCTTTCCCAAATTTCAAATTTTGCCCCCTGAATTTTATAGATCCAGTTCCTCAATAATTAATTTCTTTGAATCTTCTTCGATCTAGCAAATATCGCCCCTCCCTGTTTCTAGCGCCAATATGTAGTTGCAGGAAATCCTACACTACACCCCTCACAAGAATCCACACAACCAAGCCATTGAAGATGAACAACTATGATTTTTATTAATTAATTATTTGAATGTTTACAAGATAAAATGGAAAAGAGCTAAAGAAATTACAATCACTTCAAAATTTCTCTCTCTTAATGACTTGCCTAACACTCGAAAAAAGATCTCCCTTTTCTCTCTCCTGCCTTTCTCTTTATATAGGTGTTTACATAGTGGATAACAGCTCACATACAACTCATATTCTCTCAAGCTCTGCTACATTCTCTCAAGCTCTGCTACATTCTCTCAAGCTAAGAAAATAATTAAATCTCGCACACTAATAAAATGTGTTGTGCGATATTTGGATCCTACACTACCCTTTGAATAAAGGAAGAACCTAATAATGGAGATTCTTCTCAGATAACCTACAATTTCTACCCAATTAAATTAGAAACTATAAGATTATGAGAGGCATCTAGTTGATACTCTAGAATTAGATGATCTAATTCCCCCTAGAGATAACAATTAGGTTTGAAAGAAGAGAACCTCTCATTCTTCACACAATATTCTAAAACCCAAAACTTCCTCCTTTAGCCTTATCTCTTCTAATTTATACTAGAACCAAGGGCATACTTGGCATATTCAAAGTAATTCTAGGATGGACTATAAATGGTGCTTCAATATCGATATGGGACATCCACAATACATCATCCTCCCCTTCTTTAAACAAATTCGTCCTCGAATTCTTCAAAGCGTATTCTACATTTGTGCTTGAACTTCTTTCTTGCTTGAATACAATTCTACCTCTACACCTTCCATTGTAGTTACTCACCAAATGTAGCACTTTGTGGTCATCGTTGAGAGCATCCCCAAGTAGTAAAGAAAGACCAAGCATTTCTCTCAACCTTGCACGGTAACTAGCTTCGGGATATCTATCATCAAAGAATGGACAAATTGGATTGATGTATGATGATTCTCCGTTGAGTTGTAACTTGAGTAAAATCTTGTTGCCCATCACTTCCAATTTTTCTTGAGGCCTTTCCAAGTCAATATCATATGTTGATGCACCAAAATCTTTTACTTCACCACCATTAAATACCTCATCAAAAATTGGACATAAAGGTTTGCATTCTCCTTTCTCTTGATTTCTACATGATAGAACTTGCTCCATAGTAGTGAAACAATTAAAGATTTGATCCACATTCATGCCATCTTGATAGATTGTATACCCACTATTTCACTTTCCCCATGACTCAAATAACTATCAAATTTTGGTGGAGATATTTCATCAAACATCTTGTGGGCAATTTGTTCATTCTCATATCCACCAACCAAAATTGATACATCTAGTTCACTTACATCATCACAATCATTAGGTAGAATCATTTCTTGGTTATGGAGACTTACAAGTTTCCAATAATATTCTTCAGATACATATCATCAAACACTTCATGTACAATATTCATTAACACATCCTTTGAATGAATCCTACCCAAATTAACTTCTTTTTTGTAAACCATAGTGAAATCAATATAAGATTGAAAAACCCAATTTGAAAATATTATCAAAGAACATAAAAATCAACCCAAAATACTTGATAAAGAGATTAGTAGTGTTCACCTCAAGAACAAGTATCTTCACTAATCACCACCTTTTCCCCTTGAGAATCAAACCAAAGCTCTAATACCAAATGATGAGAAGCGGAAGCTTACAATGAAAATTAATTGAAATTGATAACTTGAAATGGATAAATAATCAACCAAATTAGTTTCTTATACCCTTTGAATAAAGGAAGAACCTAATAATGGAGATTCTTCTCAGATAACCTACCATTTCTACCCAATTAAATTGGAAACTATAAGATTATGAGAGGCATCTAGTTGATACTCTAGAATTAGATGATCTAATTCCCCCTAGAGATAACAATTAGGTTTGAAATAAGAGAACCTCTCATTCTTCACACAATATTCTAAAACCCAAAACTTCCTCCTTTAGCCTTATCTCTTCTAATTTATACTAGAACCAAGGGCGTACTTGGCATATTCAAAGTAATTCTAGGATGGACTATAAATGGTGCTTCAATATCGATATGGGACATCCACAATACATCACAATCCCATTTGGATGATTTCAAAATGGTTGGTCTTAGGGCTGCCCCAACAACTCCAAATCCCGGTCGAAGTTCCTCCAATGGAGATACCCCCTTCCAACGGTGTATCTGATGATGTAACCGGAAGAATCCCAACATTGATCGAATTAGCACGGGTGCAGGAGATTCGCACGAAGAACATGGACCTGATCAAAGAAGCGATAAACGACATACTCGATCTCCTCATCAAGATGACATCAGATACGAGCAGTTCTCCTGTCACAGATATTTCTACACTGGGGACTGATCCTCGCAACGATCCTCCTCAAGTCAATAGTTTCACTATGAACCAGAGGCCGGTGGATCAGGAAGCGGCTTCTCTAGTGGAAAGTTTATGCAAACTTTTACTCCTCTCGAAGAATCAGCGGGCGGAGACGTTTGCTGCAATCAACCAGATAGCGCTGGACGTGCATTTAACTCCTTTGCGTCCAGAAGCCTCAAAAACACCAGAGATGTCTGTGAATAATGTTACATTTACAGACGAAGACACGATGTCGGAAGAAGGTCATAACCGGGCCCTACACCTTACTGCACCTATCAAGGATTCAGAGTTCAAGAGGGCCCTCATCGACACGGGAGCGTCTTCGAACGTGATTACTCTCAAGACACTCAGGACGGCCAAGGTTCGCCCAAGCAAGATCGTGCGACAGCCTACCACGGTGATAGACTTTGAAGGAAACCAAACCAACACGTACGGGTATGTCAATTTAAATTTATCTGTAGGGCCCGTCCAAGCAAAGGTGAAATTCGAAGTCATAGAAAAGGAGCCGAAATACCATATGATACTGGGGAGACCATGGCTTCATGGCAATATGATCGTCCCCTCGACGTATCACCAATGCCTGAAGACTATGCTGAATAAAGAAGTCGTTCGTATTCCTGCATCATTTTCTCCTTACGCACCAATATGTGGAGTGAAATTGTTCGAACCAAGAGAAGCTCCACGCGAAGAATCAGACAAAGTTCATTGCATCCTACTCCCCACGTGGGCGTCAATCTAGGAGGAGGACCGACTTGCATCATTGAAGGCTAAGCCCCATGATGCATCTTTGCTGACAAGGCGTCCCAATTCTTCTTCATCATGTGAAGCCGTGACCTACGCTCACACTAAGAGGGAACGAACTTTTGTGGCAAGCCGCGACCAGAAAGGGAAAACCGTGTACCGACGCCGCTATTAGCAATTAGCAGGGGAGACTGTTACCCAGTCTCTCCGCCCAACGGAATGCTACAACAACGACGGGCCAAAAGAAGAAGTGCTAGATGCTCCACGACAGCTGCAAGATGGCACCAACTCCACAACTGATGAGCTCGAAATCGATAACATCGGGAATGACGAATCTCCTAGGCCTATCTCCATCAGCTCAACCTTGTGTACGGATGAATGCACGAATCTCGTGGAACTTCTCAAAGAATACCAGGACATATTCGCTTGGACGTATGAAGAAATTCCTGGTTTAGATGAAAAATTGGTCACCCATCATCTACATGTCATACCTGGATCCAAGTCGGTCAAACAACCTCCGAGGCAATTCAGGCACGAGGTAGAAGAACAAATCAAGACCGAGATTCAGAAGTTGATAGCTGCTGGTTTTATTAAACCCATTCATCATCCGACCTGGTTGGCTAATGTGGTTCCGGTGAAAAAGAAAAACGGACAGATCAGGTATTGTGTGGATTTCAGAGACTTGAACAGATGCTGCCCCAAAGACGATTTTCCTCTACCTAACATCTATATGCTAGTAGATGCTACCAGTGGACACGACATGTTCTCCTTCATGGATGGATATAGCGGCTACAATCAGATAAGGATGTATGAGCATGACGCAAGTAAGACAGCTTTTCGAACTCCTCTCGGAAATTTTTACTATACTGTAATGCCATTTGGTTTAAAGAATGCCGGTGCAACGTATCAACGGAAATCTTCCACGACATGATGCATAAGCAAGTTGAAGACTACGTGGATGATATAATAGTCAAATCAAAAGCTCTGGCGGCCCACACAATAGTCTTACGACAAGTGTTCGAGTGCCGTGAATACAAGTTGAAGATGAATCCTTTGAAATGCGCTTTCAAAAGAGAGAAAGATGGCGTTTCTTGGAGCAAATTTCTCAATTGGAAATGGGGATTCCGGGTGGATCTCCTACTTCAAACTCAACCACACGACGCCTTTGATCAACCTTGTTCTTGTATTTTCTTTGAGGAATCAAAGTGGACCCATCCAAGACCCAAGCTATTCTCACGATGCCGCCTCCGCGAACTGTAAAGGAACTCCAAGGCTTCATGGGCAAGGTGAACTACATTCGACGTTTTATACCTGGTCTATCCCAGCTTGTTCCTTCATTCACCCCCTCAAAGGCTTCGTCCGCTTCGAGTCCATGAATACTTTCCACCCTTCATGCATTCGGTTATTGGAGATAAAAGAAGCTAACCCATGGAATATCAAACAAAGTTTTTGGCTTGGGCCAATTCCTTATGCATTCCACTTTATCTTCATCTACCGAAATCCCATCCTTACCAAGAAGAAATGATTCTTTAACATGAAGTATATAGAAAACCTCCGAATCATCCAACTCTTCTATGAACTTCTGTGATAAGTAAGTAGATTTTTACCATCACCATTTTGTGGTTTAGGCATAAGTTCACGATTAGGTACAAGAGTCAACTTCTTATTGCTCCACATGAACGAATAGTTGTTTGTTCTCCCATCATGATTCACAAACCGATCATATTGCCAAGGCCGCCCAAGAAGTAAATGACATGCATCCATCAAAACAACATCACACCAAACTTTGTCTACATATTTGTTACTAATAGAAAAAAATTAATGAGACAACGTTTAGTGACTTTACCTCTTCCTTGGTTAAGCCATGATAAAGAATATGGAGAAGGGTGTTCTTTTGTCTCTAACTTCAACTTACGAACCACTTTCTAAACGATATTTTCACAACTGAATCAATCACAAGCTTGCAAACTTTCCCACCAATTGTGCAAGTGGTTTGAAAATATTGTGGCGTAGCCATCGATCACCTTCGTCGAGTTTTGGAGTAAAATAGTTACGCAATACAACCAAACATGGTCCTTGGTCACCGGTGATAAACCTCTTCCACTTCTTCGTCAGGGTTCTTTATCAAATATTGGTGGCTCCATAAGATCCAAATATGCATCACCTTCATCATCACCTTGAACAAGTAAGTTCTTCCCGGGCGATCACTCTTCCTACAATCATATGCTTTATGTCCTTCGTCTCCACACTTGTTACATTTACCATGAAAGACTTGTTGAGAAGTATTGGATTTTGATGGAACGTTAGTAGTTGGAGCTCGAGGAGTTGAATGAGAAGTAGTATTTTTAACACCTCCTTGAGTGTGAGTACTCCAATTGGTATGTGAAACTCTCCTTGCGTATTGCTTCTCCAAAGATAATGCCCTTTGATATGCTTCCGACACCGAATAAATATCAAATAAGTTTAAAGTGTCTTGATATTGCATTCTCAAACCTCCTATATACCTTGCTACAAGTTGTTCTTCCGTTTCGTTAATATCGTTCCAACCAATCGATAGAACTCTTTGGTGTAGTCATTAATTGACTTGGACCCTTGCCTAAGATTTTGAAGTTGTTGATAGATAAGTCTTGTATAATTATGGGGTAGAAATGCAAGCCTCATATGTTTCTTAAGCTTCTCCCAAGATTCAATTTTAGCTTGACCTCTTCTCAACCTCATTTGTTTAAGTTGTGCCACCAATGGCTCTTCCTCGAAGTCTTGTTGCAACCAACCCAACTTTCTTATTTTCGGGCACTTCCTTGAAATCCAAGATTTCTTCAACCGTTGCTAACCAATCAACAAATTCTTCCGGAGCTAAACCCCCATGGAATTAGGAATATCAACTTTGAGTCCACCTTCCCATCGGTTTGAGGTAGTAACATTGTGGTATCTCGGTCTTTCTTCAAACATTTGGCGTCTCCCTTGTTGATGGACATGACTATCAAAAGAAGTGGTCTCCTCATCCGTTACTTCTTCTTCATAATGATGATGTTGAGTTCTATATTGATCTTGATGGATATTGAAGTTACCAAATCTTAAAAAATTCTTCAAATTTTGTATCCATTCTTTGCAAGTTTCTTGATACCAACTGGACCGCACTATAACAGGAAGCGTTTCGGAAGATTCAACGAATATTTTCATCTCCAAATCATCATAAAGGGTCCTCCTATTATGTCAACCCGGATGAGAGCGAGCGCGGGACATCTTCAGATCTACTGAAGCCGACACCTCAAGGGAGCAGCCTCAAGAAGATAACGATGTCCGCAACATCAATGAGAGACGCTTTCAGAATTTCGTCTCCCATAGAAGAAGTAGTTGCATTACCAAAGGAGATTGCACCTGGGACTTAAGAGGTACATACATATTCTCCATGAAAAGAGCTTCATCATATTTGCAAAGCCTATTAGTTAAGTCATTTGCATGAAGGAACTTCCCTACTCCTCAAAGACACGATCCAAAGGTGATAATGGCAGAGGAGTGTGACTGGGGACTGCTTAGCACTGCCCATCTCAAAGATGGTGAGTTTAGAGAGATGCAAGCACGCTATCATTATGTCCAAAGACGAGGATATACTCAAGAGAGCAGACGTATTGTCAAAGACCAATGATATTCCTGGACGACTATGAAACGCAACGCATATGTAAAGGCGGCCTCATGAACCCAGTGTGACAACGTCCATCAAGTCGAAGGCTCAGTGGATACTCGTGGGCAGGGGACTGTCTCCATCTTTGAATAACTGAGGAGAACCTATTTATACAAGTAAAGGCGGCCTCATTAAACAGGGGATTGTATCAACACTTGCCTCTGTTGTCTGGACTTGCTCTTGTTTCTCGTGTTTGGAAAATAGGGAGGAGAACCTATTTATACAAGTCTTTTAGACTAACCTTCGTATCTCGTGGGAAGTGGAGAAAGTGGAGTGATGGAGTAGTGGAGTCGTGTGTTAGTGTAACACGACCAGTCTTGCCCACTTCTCCCATCATCACTAACCGTCCATGACTTCCTGACACGTTCTTGTGATGGCGCGTTGCGCACTGCACGCTGTAAACCGCCAGACCAATACCCCAGTATGTATCCCCCAGTTTGTGACATGATTGATGTCTCGAGTGTGTGGATCGTGGGACCCACATAAAGTAGCATGTAATGCTAAATTGAATAACTGCGTTATTCAGGAGGTCGATACTTGTGAAGTATCGTGTGTATTTTATGCAGAACTGCATCATGGTGTGGTAAAGTGACGGGTGGTGATCACCGAACGCCTTACTGACCAATTAACTCCTGACCAAGGTTGTATAACCAAGCCGATAAAGTTGGACGGACGAGATGATCTTTGAGACACTCATCTGCGACCGTTGATGGAATTAGGGTTTTGAAGAGGTGCGCAGGCAACACTCTTCAGCTTGGTCGAAACCAAGCATGGGAAGTATTTTGGAAAGGACCGACTAGGGCATGCGTGTAGACAAAGCATGCCGGTGTACACATCCGTACCTCACTGTCCCATGAAGGTGCGATCTAGGCCACTCAATTTGACCGGCAAAGAGGAGTAGTTGAGATCGATTTTGCAACAGAAATCTGGTGCCGCAAAAGCTGCGCATCATGCCCACTTCGGGCGCGCGTTCCAAGATGACCAATCTTGGTCGGTCTTGGACGATCGATCTAGCGTGTAGGTGGTAGGCTGGTGTTCACGCCTATACCTGACTATCCCATGAAAACGTGATCTGAGCCACTCAAATCGTCCGGCGAAGTTGAGCGGTCGAGATTAGTTTGCAATTGGGAAGTGTATCCACACTAGTTTGGGCGGACGATTTGGGATAACCAGGCATGGTATGCCTTGGCCGACCAGGTGAGGAGATTGATGGGTCCATGGTGGTCATGTTGGTATGACCAGACCTGTTTAATCTAATCATGGGCCCTCCATTCATGCCGGAGAAGATGGACGCTCGTGATGCTCAAAACCCTAATTTTGGCTTTCACGGCCGTGTAACCATGCTTTATTCGGGTGTACGAATTGGGATGACCAACCATGGTTGGTCCTGACCAATTGGTCAGGTATGTAGGCAGGCCCACGGTGATTTTGTTGACATGCTCTGGGCCTTTTGAATCTACATCTACACCCTCCATCTATACCTGCGAAGATGGATGGTTGAGACTGTTTTGTCAAACCCTAATTTAGGGTTTTCCGCCCATACCGCTCTGGTTTGGATGTTTTGGCAAGTTATGCCAATCTGGAGGCCGACCATGCGGGGTCCGCGTTGGTTCGGCAACAGCGAATATTCCATACCGCTGGGGGTAATGGAATTGATCTGGGCCATCCAATCATGCTGGTGAAGTTGGATGATCGAGATCATATCCAGACTGATACGGACAGTCTGGATGCTCAATCGGGCTAGTATAACACACCGAGAGTTGCTCAATCGGGCTAGTATAACACACCGAGAGTTGCGGCACTGCACGAGTATTTCGTACATGCTTTCATTATAATGCTTGGAGGTTCGTGTTGCTCTGTGGAGAGCAACACTCAGTCGTCATGCCGCACTGATAATGAGTACAGGAAATACAAGGCTGCTCACGCATTAATTAATAATGCTATAAATTCACAGGGTATATGGGATTGTTGCTACATGCTCCAACCTGGATGAATTTCGTGTATTTAATTCACAGAATGGGATTGTTGCCACATGCTCCATTCTAGGTGAATTAGTAAAGTGATGAAGTATTCAACACTTATTAATGGATTTATCTTTTACAAGATGTTAGCGCATAATTTTCTGGTTTTTTACAATTTTAACCTTAAATGAAAATCCACCATCAACATTAAGTCCCCTGCCTAGTAAATAATGGTTACACTATTGTGGGGTAGGCATGAGATGGTGACAAATTTGTGTACTGAAATGACCAAGCTAAAGTGAATACATATTTACCGGATAGGTCGACATCGTCAGGCGTTACCCTGGAACTGGTTAGTCCTGATTAAGGCTGTGAAGGAAGCATGACTTGACTTGGTGAGTCGCTTTGGTTCCCTTTGTACATATCTGGACAGAGCTTGGCCCCTTCCTTGGGTCAGGTGTACTCCCTTTCATCTAGCAGCTTTCCTCAGATGTATCTGATAAGCATCGTTGATTGCTATCCCAAATTAATAGCCTTTATAGGTGGCAAGTGAAGACTTCTTTTTTCCTGGGATTCTATCGACTTGCGAGATTATAAGGAATCATCTCACGTAGTCGTTTATTCTATATCTCAGGTACTGTTACACACTTATCTGATCTTCTGATTGACTGATCGATTGATTTTTTTTTTTTTGTGTGTGCTCGTAACTTCTTCTCCTTTGCAGTTTATCATGGAAGCGGTGGACGATCATTCTGTCACTTCTCCAGAAAGAAGCTTCGAAGTTGACAAGCCTGAAACCCATGCGCACGAAGAAGTAATGGCTAAGATCGATCTTCCACTTCGCGAAGTCGGTCACGCTATACAGGGGATGTCTATTTTGCACCTGCGTATTGCCAGGGGACGCATCTGTGTACTTTCAGCTGCGATTGACATGGAGGAGCGGTGGAGGCGCGAGGAGACGTTGCAAGCACTAGTAAGCGCAAGGGCAGAGAGATATGCAATGCGGTTGAAGAGGCGGAGGGTTGAGCATAAACGACCTCTGAATGAAGATAAGTGCGATTACCCAATCCAGGACGGCGTGATAATTCTTGACTCCGACACAGATGAACCTGAATATTTGAAAGCAATCGGCACGACTCCTAATGTTGATGTGCCCTTTGATGCTCCCGCTGATGATGTTGGGATGGAGCGCGTTGCTGTGGAGATGTCTGATGCAGAAGTTGAGGTAGATCCGAAGGGAGGAGCATCAACAGGTGATGGCGTCGAGCGTAACCTAACGGTGGTGCGGCGATGTCGACCCTCTTGGCGACTAAACCCTCTTTTCTTCTTTTTCCGCTTTCCAAGTATATTCCGTATATTTGAACATCTTCCTTGTACTTAGTGGCAGCCGAGTTCAAGTTTTTCTTCTATTTGATTGTTTGAATAAAGGTTCCTTTTTTTTATATAATCCTTTGTCAAGACTGCAACTGAACC
The DNA here is from genome assembly GCA_023531295.1 of Papaver armeniacum. Classification (NCBI taxonomy): domain Eukaryota; kingdom Viridiplantae; phylum Streptophyta; class Magnoliopsida; order Ranunculales; family Papaveraceae; genus Papaver; species Papaver armeniacum. Next base: position 149,411 of record JAJJWW010008170.1, read on the forward strand.
TTCTCGGGTGCAAGGGTGCGCCTTCACACGTAATTCTTTATGATAAAAGAAATAATGCCATAATGGAATGCCTACGGACCTGTGTTCCTGATGCAAGATCTTCCTGGCCTTGCTGGGGTGAGTGGCTCAAAGCTTCTTCCTTTCCCGCGCATATCTTTTCCCTCAACTCTTTTCAGGATGTTTTTTGTCTAGGGTTTCTTTCCTGACTGCTCTAGTGGGTTGATTTAGGATGGGTTTTGTGTCTTTAGGGGTAAAGAGGTTCTCAGGTGGAAATAACACTTCAATTAATTTGAAAATCGAAAATTGAAACCCTAATTATGAATGCAAGTATTGCAATCATTCTCTAGAGGAATGACAAATATGATGTGAAATTGTAAAGGGAAATACGCCGGAGGAAGTAGCACAACGTCTTAAAGCGTGTAGGATGCTGGAAAGTGATAGCACAGCATCTTAAGTACGGTAGGGTTTGAGCCATCGCGAGTGAATTGTTACGCCTTCTAACTTGTCAGCGTTAATGAGTTTGCAATAGCCGCCTAGGATGACATCTGCTACCAGGTATGGTTCTTCCTCCTTCTCGGCGGCTGAATCGGGTGAGGTAGCCATTCTCACCATAATACTTCCGACCTTGAATGTGGTTGTCTTCGTTACTAGGTTCCCAATTCCAAACGGGTTTGGGCGTGTAGACATCGGGGTCTTGGTTTTGTCGTCTTTGATCGAGACAGCTTCTAGACTCCTGATGAACTGTTTGAATGGGCCGGCCTCCCATTCGCATCTCTTAGCCAAGGTTGGTTTTTTGGCTAGAGCCAGTCCCCAGGACTTGTCAGAATGGAGGGCGGTAAGTTGTAAAGAGGGTTGCGCGATGAGACTTACTTGAGATCGAAACCTTTCAATGTATGCTGGCAGGCTCTCTCCGGGAAGTTGTATCACGTTGGCAAGTTGCTGGTACGGTAACAGATAGTCATCAGGGGGTCCAGAAGGTGTGTTGGAGATTCTTTCAGGTATTGAAACCGGTAGAGGACAGACTTCTAGTATTGCTTTGTTGTCATGCATCCAAGAGCGTCCTAGGATCATGTCGTAGTTGGGATGATCTTTGACTATGTAGAACTTTGCTTGTGTCGAGGCATCACCCAATTTGACTTCAAGATCGATGCATCCATATGCATCTCTGAGTTCCCCTTCTGAGTCTTTAACCACAGTTGGGTGACGAGTAGCTTCCTACTTTAAAATCTTTGATGCTCTCAAGGTCTTGACAGTAATGATGTTAAATTCAGCAGCCGTATCAATCAACGCGCTATCGAATTTAACGTCTCTCAAACGAGTGACAGTTAGGAGTCCCCAGTTTCCCTTGCTCGCGTCCTTCGGGGAAAGACGGGGTTCTGGATCGCTTCTCGGATTCAAACGCCGCCGACACAACGCGGTTGAGGGCCGTAAATATGTCTTGACGCTGTCCTTTGGAGAAATACAAGATTTCACACAAGTGCTCCATCGTAGATTGCACGGTCTTGCACAGTAATCCCCAGAAATCATGCAGTTCCTGATAGGAAGAGGGTCTCTATGAACACCTTCGTTTCCAAGATGGAGTTCTCCTGTCTCTATCTTTTCCCTGAATATTTGTTTCAACCTGTTATAATCTTTGGTCGGATGATGGACGAATCTGTGGTAGTAACAGTATTTGGGATCTGCCATGTCTTTCTCAGTTGGAGGACGTCTGATAGGAGGCAGCTTGATGGCATCGTCTTGGATCCACGCTTCCAAGAGTTCTATCACTTTATTCATGGGGAAAGGAAAACTTGTATCTTCGGTGTCTTGTGCAGGAGTTTTGTCCGCTCCTTTCCGAGACGAAGTCTTGTGTGCCGGGGATGCCCGCTTAGTTTGTTGTTCCGTCGCTGGAGCTTTCCTTTTTTCTCCTCCGCCCACTACACTCACAGAAGGACCAGTGTTGTATTGCTTATTCGTGAGACGCCTGCTTCCTCGACTTTTACGTGAATCTTCACTTCGAACAACTCTGGTTCTTTCTAGCAATGCTGGTGCAGTTGTTGCTGAACGTTTGGTGGCTTCATGGAGTTCAGAGAACGTTTGAAAGCCCATATTTTCTAACAGAGCGCGGTATATGGGTATCATCTCATTGATGCACAACTCCACCAATTGTCATTCGGTGACGTTCGGGTCGTGACAATCTAGCGCTTGGGTTCTGAACCTTTTAACGAAGTCGTTGGGATGTTCGTTGTTCATTTGAAGGATTCTTCCCGAGATTCGAAAAGGTTATCTGTTCGGACACGAAGAAATACTTTTCGTAGAAAGCACCGACCATCTCGCTCCAATTGCATATCTTTGTTAGGCGCGATGTTGTTGTACCAGGTGTATGCCCTCCCCGTAAGTGACTTTGAGAATTCTTTTAGGCGTAGAATATGATTATATTCATGTTCCCCCAAGGATTCCAAGAATCGAGAGATGTGTTCACGAGCATTACCAGTACCATCGTAAAGGGAGAACTGGGGAGAGGTGTAACCTCTTGGAAGAGGAATTCGTTGCACATCTTGAGGGTACAGCGGTTGATGTTGGTGTGCATCCATCAGATTTCCTTTGCCTCGGTTTTGGAGAAGTCGTTCCAGGTCCTCACGTGTGATGAAGTTGGATGGCTGGTCCCTCTCTCTTGGGCGTTCAGGAGCAACACGAGCTTCTTCACTCATGTGGGTCCGAGTGGAAACGCCTGTTCCGAGTGCATTGAAGGCATCTCTTGTTGGCTCCAAGGATTGCCGTGAATCTTGTTGCAATCGTTCAGTTAAGGTCTTAAGGAAAGTGAGTACCTCTTTCTGAGTTGCGGCCATATCTGTTTGAGTCTTAGCAAGAACTTCATGTTTCTCCATCAGGTCTGCAATGGTAATGGACGGTGGTCCTCCTCTCGTTCCTCCGGCTCCTCGTCCTTATGAGGGAGTGAAAGTTGTTGCTCTGGTGACTACTGGAGGTGTTACACTTGAGGAGATGCCGGGATTTGCGGCTGCTCTGTCTCTGGTGATGGGAGGTCTTACACTTACTGGAATATTTCCTGCTACGCTGGTGTTAATGGTATAAGTGACGGCTCCACGAGATGTATTGACCACGGTAGCTCCACTGACAGGTACTTCGACACCAGGATTGTTATCCACACTAGCTCCATCAGAATTGATTGCTTATTCAGACCTTAATTCCACCATCTTGAAATGAATTGTTGATTGAATTGATTCTAAGATCTACCCTTTTTGAAATTGATGAAATTGAATCAGATTTCGAAGAAATTGACTTTATAACCGAGAGATTAATCTCCTACTGTGGTCGCCAATTGTTTATGGGTGAAAACTATTTCTGCCGGTTTTGGTAATTTGGGATGTGTGGATGAGAAATGAGTCTAAACCTTAAACAAATGCACTGCGCGGTGAGTGCTTGTAGATTCGAGAGATCAATCTGTGCAAGTCCGGCCTAAACAAAGAAACGGTAGTGCCTGGACTTGTTTCGGTCACAAAGTGAAGGAGATGGGGTTGATCTTAGGGAGGGAAGCGAAGAAGGTGTTGAGAATGTGAAGGTGTTGGCTCAAATGACTTGTATCGAAAAGTCGGCGGCTTGCGGGGTGTAAGCTATCAGTTCCGGTGTTTGAATACGATTGTATCAACACTTGCCTCTATTGTATGGACTTGCTCTTGTTTCTCGTGTTTGGAAAATAGGGAGGAGAACCTATTAATACAAGTCTTTTATACTAACCTTCGTATCTCGTGGGAAGTGGAGAAAGTGGAGTGATGGAGTAGTGGAGTCGTGTGTTAGTGTCACACGACCAGTCTTGCCCACTTCTCCCATCATCACTAACCGTCCATGACTTCCTGACACGTTCTTGTGATGGCGCGTTGCGTTGCACGCTGTAAACCGCCAGACCAATACCCCAGTATGTATCCCCCAGTTTGTGACATGATTGATGTCTCGAGTGTGTGGATCGTGGGACCCACAGAAAGTAACATGTAATGCTAAATTGAATAACTGCGTTATTCAGGAGGTCGATACTTCTGAAGTATCGTGTGTATTTTATGTGTACGCATCATGGTGTGGTAAAGTGACGGGTGGTGATCACCAAGATGCCTTCTCGACCAATTAACTCCCGACGGGGTTGTATAACCAATCCGGTAAAGTTGGACGGACGAGATGATCTTTGAGACACTCATCGCGACCGTTGATGGAATTAGGGTTTTGAAGAGGTGCGCAGGCATCACTCTTGACTTGGTCGAAACCAAGCATGGGAAGTATTTTGGAAAGGACCGACCGGGCATGCGTGTAGACAGCATGCCGGTGTACACATCCGTACCTCACTGTCCCATGAAGGTGCGATCTAGGCCACTCAATTTGACCGGCAAAGAGGAGTGGTTGAGATCGATTTTGCAACAGAAATCTAGTGCCGCAAAAGCTGCGCATCATGCCCACTTCGGGCGCGCGTTCCAAGATGACCAATCTTGGTCGATCGGTCTGGCGTGTAGGTGGTAGGCTGGTGTTCACGCCTATACCTGACTGTCCCATGAAAACATGATCTGAGCCACTCAAATCGTCCGACGAAGTTGAGCGGTCGAGATTAGTTTGCAATTGGGAAGTGTATCCACGCTAGTTTGGGCGGACGATTTGGGATAACCAGGCATGGTATGCCTTGGCCGACCAGGTGAGGAGATTGATGGGTCCACGGTGGTCATGTTGGTATGACCGGACCTGCTTAATCTAATCTTGGGCCCTCCATTCGTGCCGGAGAAGATGGACGCTCGTGATGCTCAAAACCCTAATTTTGGCTTTCACGGCCGTGTAACCATGCTTTATTCGGGCGTACGAATTGGGATGACCAACCATGGTTGGTCCTGACCGATTGGTCAGGTATGTAGGCGGGCCCACGGTGATTGTGTTGACATGCTCTGGGCCTTTTGAATCTACATCTACACCCTCCATCTATGCCTGCGAAAATGGATGGTTGAGACTGTTTTGTGACACATGTAATGTGCCGCAAACCCTAATTTAGGGTTTTCCGCCCATACCGCTCTGGTTTGGACGTTTTGGCAAGTTATGCCAATCTGGAGGCCGACCATGCGGGGTCCGCGTTGGTTCGGCAACGAATATTCCATACCTGCTTGGGGGTTATGGAATTGATCTGGGCCATCCAATCATGCTGGTGAAGTTGGATGATCGAGATCATATCCAGACTGATACGGACAGTCCGGATGCTCAATCGGGCTAGTATAACACACCGAGAGTTGCTCAATCGGGCTAGTATAACACACCGAGAGTTGCAGCCTGTGGAGAGCAACACTCAGTCGTCATGCCGCACTGATAATGAGTACAGGAAATACAAGGCTGCTCACGCATTAATTAATAATGCTATAAATTCACAGGGTATATGGGATTGTTGCTACATGCTCCAACCTGGATGAATTTCGTGTATTTAATTCACAGAATAGGATTGTTGCCACATGCTCCATTCTAGGTGAATTAGTAAAGTGATGAAGTATTCAACACTTATTAATGGCTTTATCTTTTACAAGATGTTAGCGCATAATTTTCTGGTTTTTTACAATTTTAATTTTAAATGAAAATCCACCATGAACAGCTATTTCCTGCAGTGGGTCCCACGATCCACTCATTCGAGACATCAAGCATGTCACAAACTGGGGGATACTTACTGGGGTATTGGTCTGGCGGTTTATAGCATGCGACGTGCAATGCACCATTACAAGAACGTGTCAGGAGGCATGGACGGTTAGAGATGATGGGAAAAGTTGACAAAGACGTGGTCGTGTGACAATCACTTACACGACCCCACTACTCCATTACTCCACTTCCTCCACTTCCTACGAGACGAAGGTTGTGCTCAATGACTTGTATAAATAGGTTCTCCTACCTATTTTCAAACAACACAGACAAGCACAGATAAACCAAGTGTTGTCATCCGTATCTAGAAAACACCGGATCTGATAGCTTACATCATTGCAAGACAGTTCGATATTATGATAAAAGTCATAAACAGCCAACACCTTCATAATATCAACACCTTCTTCGCTTCCCTCCCTAAGATCAACCCCATCTCCTTCACTTTGTGACCGAAGCAAGTCTGGAACGGCCATTTCTTGGTTTAGGCCAGAATTGTACAGATTGATCTCTCGAATCAAAAAGCATTCCTGTGCAGTGCATTTGTTTAGGGTTTAGATTCGTTTCTCATCCACACACACCCAAATTTACCAAAACCAGCAGAAACAGTTTTCACCCACAAACAACAACAAACACCACACTTTAGTAAAATCCCTTGTGATCTTAGTAAGTGTGCAGGAAACATCCGTCTCAAGACGATCAATACATAGCACTTTAGTGTGAATGGGACTAGGAGTTTTCCTCGTTGTTTGTTTTTTTTCTTGGTTAATCTCAAATATTTCTCAACTTATTGCGGAATAAGGTCAAGTTGGAAGATGTCGTGTTTTCCTCTTTGGATGTACTGGTTTTGATTAACCAAATAATGACAGAGATACAACAGTTTTTCTTTTATTATTCAGCAATATTTGTGATGATAATAGAAGAATGACGATGATGAAACTAAACAGTATAAAATTTTATGTGTAATAACTTTAATCACCATGAATAAAAACAGAAATTTACCTGATTCCCATACTAAGCATAAGGGCGATGATATAATCATAAACCTCATACTTTGAAAAATATATATATTTTTTAAAACGAAAGGATGCATTGGTTTCGCAAAGCGACCACACCTCTTTTACCCGTTAGTCGCACAACAATCTAGCGAGGGCACACGTCATCATCATTTTGTAGCGGTTATAACTTATGCCGCGAATTTAACCTACAACTGGATTCTTATTTAAAAGGAAACAAATTCTAGCGGGTATAACCATTACGTCATGAAGTAGGTCTGAAGGATATGACATTTTAGTAGGGTATTATTACCCTACTATTACTATCTAGAGTAGGTTATGCTAATTTTCTATGGATTTAACCGCTGCATGCGTCTCTTGGGAATAGCCGAATAGGTGTGAGAAGAAAAAAGGGAAAAAAAAATAATAAATGTGAAAGTTAGTATATTCATTCTCCAGAGAGAAAATTAAGCCAAGAAAAGAACAGAGAAAAAACTTGAAACAAAGTTCAGAGATAAAAAGGGCTCCAAAACTATCAAAAGGCAAGACCCCAATGGCAGAGGAAGAAGTTGATAAGGATCAGGAATTGAACAGAAAAAATTTGATGATGATGATGAAATCAGCAGTGAATTAAATAGATTTGGAGCAACCAGAGAAACCTAAGTACAAAATATGAGGATGTTGATTACATCATGATCATCTCGCTTATGCTTAGTACATGAATCAGGTAAATCTATGTATTGTACACGTTGATTCAAGTTACTATACACAAAATTATATCCGGTGAAATTTGTATTATGCACCACATTTCACGTGATCAATTATTTATGCACCATATTTTAAAGTGTAAAAGACGTTATACATACCAGTGCGACGAAGGAGATATTAAAGTGCGATTGTGGTTTGTAAACACTACATCATCCCATTTGACCGTATTCCGAAATAATATGAGTTTAAATCTTTTGTACTAAAGTCCTCAATGCTTATATTCAGTCACCATCAATTAGACGTAACTAAGTAGCGAAACTGAAACACAAGCAATATTCTAGATTGCTTAATTTCTACTCATGCTGCGAAGGAGGCAAGAAAATGATGATGACGTATGCCCTCATTTAAAGAAATAGACGTTTGTGCGACCCATGATTGCACTGGTTGCGGTTTCTGTGTGAAACAACATCATCGTTTAGCTATGGGAAAGATTATAGCCACAACATACGAGGAGTGTAATTATTATTTTCTTGGGAACATTTACTCACATTGGTGGTTTACGTCACTCTAAAATGTATGTACCAATCAAGAAGTGTCCATGGAGAAGAAGGCGACAAAATGATGATGTGGTGCCCTAACCAGATCATTGTGCGACTGTTGAGAGAATATGGAGCGGTCACCTTACTAAACCAACATCATTTCGCTTTTAAGAAAATATATCCACATAGTATGAGGTTTATGATTACATCATCGCGCTTCTGCTTAGTATGGGAATCAGGTAAATCTATGTTATTATTCATGTTGATTTAAGTTACGATACACAAAATTCTATGCGGTTTACTGATGGTGTTTCATCATTATCATTCTTCCATTATCATCACATAATTTTCTGAATAATTATAGTCAAAAGAAAAATAGTTGAAATGGAAAGGGTACCCAAATATACCTCAAGCTAAAACTTTTCCTACTTATAAGTCCTTTCTCCGAAAGTGATTGTCTATGGACTGATTTGAAACAATACAACTAATCAGTTCACACTTCTTGTGATCGTCTATGGATACGAGATCGATACAATACAACAACAAAGTATGTTTACTTGATAAGAGGTCCAGACTTAACCAAACACAATAGGATTACTATCAAGTAAATAAGAATTAACGTTTGTGTAATTTACTTTAAATTATAATTGCGGAAAATAAAAGTAAATGACACAACAAGATTTTGTTAACGAGGAAACCGCAAATGCAGAAAAACCCCGGGACCTTGTCCAGAATTGAATACTCTCAGGATTAAGCCGCTATACAAAATCAAACCAGCTTCGTATTGTTGAGACCAAGCAACTAAACCTATAGTTCACCTAGTTCTGTCTGTATCCCCACACCTCCAACTTATGAATAAGTCACGTACTTGGAACAATTCCTTTGGTTCGTATTCCAAACAGTAAAGGAACAACAAATCTGTTTGGTAGCAACTCTTTTCAACCAAGTGATGTGAGTTCGACAAAGGCTCTTCTGTTTATATTAATAAACTCCTTCGTCAGGTTCTTAGATCTATCTTATTCTCAACTACCAAAGGTAATTTTTAAGATTTTTCAATCAATACTTTTAATCACCAAGAATTGTATTGATGCCGATCTACACAACTAATCAATCTAATCTATCACAAGGATACACCGATTATAGTTGGATCCTCTATACCGAAACAAGTATTGTGCACACCAAAGATTATGAACCCGAAATTATAAATATTCAATATCTTCTTAGATTTTCAATAAACGCCTGCGCAGAACGGAGTCTGTTAACAATGGATTATCACAAGACGTCTTTAGATCTACAAACAGTCTAAAGATCCCTGTCGAAACTTCGATCTAGTTTGAGTGAATCTTATATCAGAAGAGAAGATTCTCAAGCATAAACAAACTAGGTGCAATCAAAGTTCAACCACCGTTAGTCAATCAAATCAATCGAAAACACAAGATAAACCGCAATTATTTAGTTTCCCACCAGCGGTACTAATAGAGCTTCTCAATCCCAAAGAAGACTTTAAACTGAGCGGCCGTAAGATATGTCGCCTAATTAGGTCACTCTCCTCTCTGAATAGGCGACATCACCAGTAACAACACAACCGAGGAAGTTTGCTATCATGAAGGATTAGTTTGCTAGAAATGCAAACTTCAAGTATTTATAGACAAGGAAGTTTGGACACCAAGGAATTTCCAAAACCGAAAATATTCTCAAGATATGCAATATATTCCAAATTCGGTTTCCATAATTCCTGGAAATGCTCTTTCCAAAATAATGACCGAAAATCTCTTTGGAAAATCTTCAACTAGTAAATGCACATTACTGATTCTCATTTTCCTAAAATATAATGAAAAACCTTAAATAAAAGATTCTTAACTTATTTATATTTCGATCCTGGGATTCTCTTCCTTTAGCTATTAAGGAATAACTTTGAACAATTAAAGATAAGCGTTACTGCACATGTTCAAAGTATGTCGACATCCTTACTCTGTAAGTCCTCTTTCATACTTACAATCTTGAAACCGATTTGCCACACTTCCAAACACGTTTAGAATTGGTTCATCTGACTTTCAAGAACACTCAATCACCAATCATGGGTTTATCGGTTCTACCAAAACAAGTTTAGGTTCTACCTCCATGTGAGTACTGTGCATAGTCACACTAGCTTTCCAAAATTCGGTTGACTAGGTACTAGTATCGGTTCCCCACATATATATGGTATCTAACTTGAATGTGTTGCTCATGTCCATAGGATCGGTTCCCCTATGCCTAAAAACGTGTTGCACATGTCCATAGGATCGGTTCCCCTTTCTGATAAAACATGTTGCACCTCATACAAGGATTGATTCCCCTTTGTGATGTGTTGCACCTCTTACTAGGATCGGTTCCCCTTTACCCAGAGTTGGTCTTACAAAATCACAAACTCGATCATACCATCTTAGGTGATTACTTAAGATCGGTTTCACTAATAAAAGTCATACCAATACAAAAGTCAGGCCTTTGTGAATAGTTTTACCAAGAACACAAACAAGTCATGATAGGTTATACTAATCACACATACTGGTTGTTCACAAGATATGCAATGAATAACAATACCAATAATGCCTGGCGATTTCCTTTTCGATTCACAAAACAAGTTCATGAATTTACTTCCTTAAAACACATGTAAAACATTGTTTCCTAGGATGAAATCCTCACCTCATACCCATACATAATCACAATAACATTTAAACGATTATGTCGATGCCTTATCTACAAAGTTTAATGGTTAAGCAATAAACCTCGTATTGTATTCCTTAATACTATGTCTATCTAGAGTGTTCATGCTTCGCAGTTTTGTTTTCAATATGCATGACTTGAAAGATACGTTAGGGAATGAAACAGTTCAAGTCAAATATCACTAACCTCAAGTGGAAGGATGTTGTTGTCGTTGTAGCTTCTTACTTCTTCACTTCTTCAAGTCTTCGCAATACTTGTAATGTCTCATATCCTAATATTTTCAAGCTAACCTATACGAAGTTGACTCTAGTACATAATCAAGCGACTCTTTAAATGAGTTTTGATTCACTAAAATATGACAACTAAACTTGACATACCAACGCTTGGTGGGTTCAACCGAGCAATGCTCTAACAATCTCCCCCTTTGTCAATTTTAGTGACAAAACTCTTACATCATATGGATAAACAAATTACAAGAATTCATTACACATACGCTTGATTCCCGAATTCAACAGCACAATAACCTATATACATTCAATCCTTAAATGCCGCTGTTGACATTATAATAACAAAGAATATTACTCCCCCTAAAGGTAAGATAGGTAAATTTTATCAATCCGCACGTCTTTGTTATTCCTTTGTAATGATATGTTACTCCCCCTTAGTCTATGCTTTCACTCTTTCGTTAGATAAACGTTTAAGCACCAATGTCCTTTCCCTTAGTGATACCAATCAATATAAAATCAATGCCAATATCACTTGTTTACTCTATATATATTTCTCCCCCTTTTTGTACAAAATGACAAAGAAACGAAAAAATAAAGGACAAAGCGAAAAGAATCTTACAAATCTCAAAATAGACTTGCAACCTATAGAGTTAAGCACGAGGGTTCCACACACCATTTAAGATAACCAATATCAAACCGAAACTACAAAGTAATTTTGTTTTGATATGTTATAAAGTAAACAATTGCCCGAAGCAATTTTCCCTAATAGTTTAGCAAATCAAAAATCAACTAAGCACATTAGTCCCTTGATCGGTTGTCAATCCGTCAAAAATAATTTCACTTTCTTACTCACTAAATTTAAATGAAGCACAGGGTAAGGAAGAGTTCGTATCCACAGAGAGGCAATTGTTGTTATGCAATTTTCAGTTTCTAAGGTAACCAAGGGGGGATGTTTGTTGTTTAAGCGAAATACTAAAGTAAAAACAAAATAGAGCAAAGCAAATAGTTGGAATAATCAATAAGGAGAAGATATTGGTCACGGGATAGTATCATTCACAAACATGTATTTTCATCAATGATTAGAATTGGTATTTTAATCTCTTATTTTACTAATAGTCCTAGGATACCTTGATCGCAAGAATAACCCGCTAATTCCCTGATTTCATCACAACCACATTAAAAGATGCATATGTGAATTCTTCCTAGAAAGCAACCTAAAGTGTAAAAGCACAATTAGATTTAACTCCCTAAAAGCAATAAGTTCTATGGAATAAGACTAATCAATGCAAACGAATGTGTAAAAGCACTAAACGTTTTAACAAAAGTTATGATTCACTTGTGACTAGTAGGATATATCACTACAAGCACTACCCACAATTATGCTACTTAGAATCAGGGATAAACATCTTTTTCGTATTGAAAACCCTAATATAGCTCTAGAGATGAATGTAAATCGGATTGATTCCGGACTCAACCAAACAAACTATCAAATCATATAACTCCATTAATTGTGAATCACAAACAATAAAATATTGAGACAAAACTAATTCATAGATTCAGAAACATGTTGAGAAATCAACTTTTATCCCATAACCAATAATATGTTTAGCTACTCATAGCTTTTGAGTTCATCATAATCAATAATCAATAATAAAATAATGAAGAAGATGAAAAACAATTGGAAGCAAACCCTAGAAGCGTAAAACAAAACGGTTCTCCAAAATTCCAAGAATAAGATATATGATAAGTTCTAGAAGACCTTCCCTTTATAGCTTTTCTCCAACTTCTAAATTAGGTCTAGTCTTCAAAGTCCATTAGATGAAAATCCACCAAGCCCATAAGAGGGAGAAACCCATGTAGAAAATATGTCCCAAAAGTGGTCGCCGGAAATCTGGTATTGTGGCCGGAACTTGGCCGGAAAGGTCGCCGGAAAACATCTCAGGTGACCGGCAAAGTCCGCCCGGTCACCGGTTCAGCGAGTCAAATCGGTCGGGTTAACTCAATCAATCGCCCGAGTCAAACCGAGTCAAATCATGAGTCGATTCGACTATCCAGACGAGTCGGCCGGCTCATTCTGATTCACTTGGCCTAGGCTATTTGCACTGGCCAGACTATTGCATGAGCCATAACATCTGTGTTGCACCATTGTGGTGCATCACAACTCCACTTCAGCCATCTTGGCTGTTCCATCTACAGTTCAGAACATAAGCCATTTTCCATGACAGAAACAACATCAAATATCCATTCCCATTCCAGAATCACCACCAATATGAACCCACCTCTCGCAACACGGTCCCAACTCCAACTGCAGCCATCGAGCCATAAACCACCACGACTCATGTGCACAACCTCCAGCCATTGCCGAGCCTTCCATTCCAGCTCAGGATCACCTCATTACAGCGTCAGCACTACCGTCTCAGCTTACCGCCAAATGCACATTTCATTCTAGTTCACAGTACCCATGCTCTTCATTCTTCTCAGCACCAGATCCGTCAATTCACAGCTCACTTGCAGCAGAATCGCCATTTCAAGCCTTGCTCTCCATCTGGTTCAACCACCGTGAACTACGAGCACCAAAGAACTCGCATTCTTCTTCCATTCCATAACACTATCACCTGCAATATCCTTGGCATCCATATTCATTGCCAGAATAACCAAAAGTTGCAATTACTCCTGCAACAGCTACAACTCATCTGGTTCTTGATGGCAACCCAGTTATCCTCCTCCTTGTAATCTCGGTATAGACAGCTCGATTCTTCACTCAGCACCAAATCCATATGCAACCTCAATTCAACCCTCCAGCTCAAACCAATCCATTGTTGTAGCTTCTGCAACACACAGCCAGTTCCAACACCTTGATGTTCCTGCAATTCCCTCCAATCTCCATAACTAGCTGCTTCATTTTCATTCCACAACCAAGTGCAACCCATCCGAACTTCTCAATCTTCAACACAGATTCACTCCATTAAAACAGCACCAACAATTCCCATAATTTGATAGCAGTGGCAACAATTCTTCAAAACCCATCTGAGCTCGAGTTAAAGCAACAACGTCTCAGTTCTTAACAAACCCATATATCGATTTTTCTCAGAAAACCCATATCAGTTTCCTTTCTTCCAGTCGAACCCATTTCCATTCAATCACAGCAAAACCTTTTTCTCATCTCTTAATTCTCGATCTCACAGCAGCAATTCCTAATTCTTCATATGTTCATCCTTGATATCACAGCTTCAAACCCTAATTCATCTTCTCAATTATAACAGCCTCAGATCCCCTTTCTGGATTCGAACTGCACCATCTCCATCTTCACTTCTCTGATTCACAATTCTTCACAACTTCCACCATTAACAGCGCCTCCATTTCACATAACAGCATAAGAGAGTGGATAAAGAGATTGAGGAGGAAAGGGGGAAATGAACCCTAACTCTTTCTTCTCTCACAGAAAAATCACAATGAATTTGGGGATGAGAATGAATTCCTCACGACCAAGTTGATAATGTTGCCTGTACGGCCAGTATTTAGGCACCCCAGACAATGGATATGGGCCACCAAGAAATCTCTTTGTATTATCAGTCCTTGGGAACTGACAAGCTTAATTGTTGACTTTGCTCGTAACCTTCTCATACGGAACCGGAATGGCCTCGTTCTTTCGCCGATAGCTTCGCCTTTTCGCTCTTTTTCGCTTAAATGAGTGATTTCTTCTCCTTTTGTTCTCGGTGACTCCATTGCACCTATAAAACTCAAAAGCAAACATAAGATACATAATTCACACGAAAAAAATAGCAAAGAAAGCATAAAATCTAGATAGTAAATACGGTGTATTCTATACCTATCAGATTCCCCCACACTTAGACTTTGCTAGTCCTCGAGCAAATCAAACAAAACAAATTATGAAAAATACATACAACTCCGTGTCGTCGAGGCTACGGTCACTTTTAGCATAAATAACAAGCCTTTAAACCCCTAGGTGTCCCTAGTGGACGAGTTATAGTCTCGTGAGGGTTTACTAGAGATATACCCACAAAACCTATTTTTCCAACTTACTAGTTCTCCGTAATGATAGTATCCAACGCGCTAAGAATACATAGAGATTCTGCACACTAGTCATAAGAAGTTAGACACATAAATGAACACAATCTCATTCTTAAAAGTTGAGAGAGAGATAACCATCCCTTCTCGACATAAATTCGGGTTCGGAGTGATCGAAAGTCTCGACTCTACCTCACAAGAAAGGGTTTTATGATATTGCTCTCAATAATAAATGACTTTTTATGGGTCACACATGTGTCCAGGTAGGAATGAAGAGAGAATCCTGCGACACGTTGAATGGTAGGAAGGTAAAAACCCTCCGAAGTATTTTGAAAACCCACATCTTTTATATATTTTTGAAAACCCATTTTTCTGACGATCTCTTCGAAAGGAAATCAACCATTTAACGAAGGTGGGAATATGCTTACTTACCTCGTATCCGTTCGGCGTGCAGCTAGCACCACTCTCACAACATCCATAGAAACGTCTTCGGTCTTCTATCGGTGTCTTCATCTTCGTCTTCGGTCTTCAACTCTTGATGATAACTCTTGAACTTCGTAGAATCTCGACAATATGATTCTTTCCCTCAAATTCCTTGTCGCTTGAAACTTCATTATAGATATTCCTTCTTTCCATTGGCTTTATTGAAAGAATACAAAACTAAAAACAAACTATACAAACCCAATTTTTTTTTTTTTTTTTTTTTTTTTTTTTTTTTTTTTTTTACTGATAAGAAATAAACAAATACAAAATAAAATAATAAAAACTATTAACTAACCTAAAAATTTTCTCTTGTTTTTTTTTTTTTTTTTTTTTTTTTTAAGACAAGAGAAAGTAAAATACAAATAAAAATAAAATACAAA
Source organism: Papaver armeniacum (assembly GCA_023531295.1). Taxonomy (NCBI): domain Eukaryota; kingdom Viridiplantae; phylum Streptophyta; class Magnoliopsida; order Ranunculales; family Papaveraceae; genus Papaver; species Papaver armeniacum. The sequence goes on from JAJJWW010008170.1 coordinate 165,118, forward strand.
GGCCATGGTGTAAGTACTTTACCGCTTGATTCTTCACAACTTGTATGTCTTGATATCATAGACTTCTCGAACTCTCATCCTTGATAATTTTCACTCACGTACAATAGTCTTCAACTTATAAAAATTCTGCTCCTTGTTTTGTTGCTTTACTCAAATCTGAAATCTGCTCAATTCTGTACTGTTGCTTGTAAACCTTGAACGTCTTCAACTTTCCTTCAAATTCGTGATGCTCCTCTTGTTGATGATGATGGTGTTTCTATGGACCTGTTGGTGTAGAGAGAGATAAGGTGGATGGTGCTAACTGCGAACAAGATTACAAGTGGTATGTAAGTTAGCAATTTGATGTCACCAACATGGTTGATAAAAATAGCACTCAAGAGATCAAAATAGTGCTTCTATGGTGGGAAGTTGGACAACTCACCATTCTGCCCGGAATTTACGTACGGTGACACACACTCTAAATACCGAATTATGTAACATGGGTAGTCTCCACTATAGGGGATCACTACTCTAATACCGAATTCAGTCTGCACCTTATTTGCCACTGGCATGGTTAAATCCAACTTTAACTCTCATACAATTAAGAAACCCGATCATGTTCTCTGTCATCTCTAAGTTCAGTCACTATTGTGAGATTGTCGATGTAATCTTAGCGACATGTATACTATGTGACTCTAAACTAACCATAAGTTGGAGTTTTCTTATTCACTATTTCACAAAAAGTTGAAAAATTGCAAAAATTTACAACGCAAACCACTCCCCCACACTTAAACTTTACATTGTCCTCAATGTAAATTGAATCGTCCAAAGTAAGTCAAGGTGGGAAATTCAAACAAGAAATCAGAAAAAACAAGACAAGAAAAACTAAAAACAAGACAAGAAATAAATACAAGACAAGAAATACTCATCCTTTGGGTTGCCTCCCAATTAGCGCTTGGTTTAAAGTCGTCAGCCCGACTATCTCCTTGCTGTCTATGACTCCTCCAGAGGGAGCACATCCACAAAGTTAACTCCTTCCACCACTTCGGAAGTGAAATTCTCATAATATGGTTTCAACCGGTGCCCATTAACTTTAAGTTCTTTCCATGTAGCTATGCTACGAATTTCCACTGCACCATGAGAAAACACATTAGTAACAATAAAAGGTCCGATCCATCGTGACCTTAATTTTCCCCGGAAATAAATGCAAGCGAGAATTAAACAAAAGCACTTTCTGCCCAATGCAAAATTGTTTCCTAGAAATCATGTTATCATGGAATGCTTTCGTCTTTTCCTTATAAATGCGCGAGCTTTCAAATGCATCATTACGAAGCTCCTCTAGCTCTTGGAGTTGTAACTTCCTTTGCTTTCCAGCCCCATCCATCTCCATGTTGCATTTTTTAATAGCCCAAAACGCCTTATGCTCAATTTCCACGGGTAAGTGACAAGGTTTACCATACACAAGCCTAAAAGGAGACATCCCAATAGGTGTTTTATATGCGGTTCTATACGCCCACAAAGCATCATTAAGTCGCATTCTCCAATCTTTCCTCGTTGGATTCACCGTCTTTTCTAGAATGGATTTCACCTCCCGGTTAGACACCTCGGCTTGTCCATTGGTTTGGGGATGATGAGGTGTTGCAATCTTATGCGACACATTGTACTTCGACAACAAGCTTTGTAAAATCCTGTTTTTGAAGTGAGAACCCCCATCGCTAATTATGGCTCTTGGAATTCCAAACCTTGCAAAAATATTAGCTTGCACAAAATCTGAAACCACTTTAGAATCATTAGTTGGGGTGGCTTTAGCTTCCACCCATTTCGAGACATAATCAACCGCAAGTAAGATATAAAAATTCCCATGGGAGTTGACAAAAGGCCCCATAAAATCAATACCCCATACATCAAAAACTTCAATAAATTGAATAAAAGTTTGTGGCATTTGATTTCGGGCACCTAGATTGCCGGTTCTTTGGCACCTATCACAAGTTGTACAAAATATATGTGCATCCTTAAACAAAGTTGGCCAATAAAAACCACTTTCAAGTACCTTGTGCGCGGTTCTCTTACTCCCAAAATGTCCTCCGCAAGCATAAGAGTGACAAAAAGACAAGATAGAGTTAAATTGATTCCAACACACCTTCGTATTACTTGGTCACTACCATGTTTCCATAAGTATGGATCATCCCATATGTATTGGTTCCCTAACCTCTTAAGTTTGTCCCTCTCAGCACGAGACAAGTTCTTTGGGATTTGTTTAGAAACTAAGTAATTCACAATATCGGCATACCATGGTTCTCCAAAGGCAATTGAGAATAGTTGCTCATCCGGGAAACTCTCACGCAACGGGATAGTCTCCTTGTCCACAGCAAGACGGCTCAAGTGATCCGCAACGGTGTTCTCAATTCCTTTCTTCTCTTTGATTTCAATATCAAACTCTTGCAAGAGTAAAATCCACCGTATGAGCCTCGGTTTCGCCTCTTTCTTTGTAAGCAAGTACTTAAGCGCTGCATGATCAGAAAAGACAACAACTTTTGTACCAATTAGATAAGAGCGAAACTTTTCTAAAGCAAAAACAATGGCTAATAACTCTTTTTCAGTGGTTGTGTAGATTTGTTGGGCCTCATTTAACGTTCTAGAAGCATAATAGATAGCATGAGGAAGCTTCCCCACACGTTGCCCAAGCACCGCACCAACCGCGTAGTCACTAGCATCACACATAAGCTCAAAGGGCTTACTCCAATCCGGTGGTTTAATGATAGGGGCTGAAATCAAAAGTTCTTTCAAACGATTGAATGCCGCCATACATTTCTCATCGAAGTTAAAAACCACATCTTTTTGCAATAAATTACAAAGTGGTGATGCTATCTTGGAAAAGTCCTTGATGAATCTACGATAGAAACCTGCATGACCAAGAAAAGAACGTATCTCCCTCACCGTAGTGGGAGGGGTTAGAGCACGAATAAGGTCTATCTTAGATTTATCGACTTCCAAGCCTTTAGAAGATATTATATGGCCTAAAACTATGCCATGAGTTACCATGAAATGGCACTTCTCCCAATTTAGCACAAGATTTGTTTCAACACATCGTTCAAGGATTAGAGACAAGTTGTTCAAGCAAAGGTCAAATGAATCACCACAGACACTAAAGTCATCCATGAACACTTCGATTATGTTTTCAACATATTCCGAAAAGATACTTACCATACACCTTTGAAAAGTAGCTGGAGCATTGCATAAGCCAAAAGGCATCCTTCTACAAGCAAAAGTACCGAAAGGACAAGTGAAAGTGGTTTTCTCTTGGTCCTCCGGTGCTATCACAATCTGATTATAACCTGAATAGCCATCAAGAAAGCAATAATAAGAGTGTCCATCTAAACGTTCAAGCATTTGATCAATAAAAGGTAATGGAAAATGATCTTTCCTAGTAGTGGCATTCAATTTTCTATAATCAATACAAACCCTCCAACCGGTTTGCACACGAGTTGGGACAAGTTCATTCTTATCATTCTCCACCACCGTCACACCTGATTTCTTTGGTACTACTTGTACCGGGCTTACCCACTTGCTATCGGATATGGGGTAGATAACACCCACTTCCAAAAGCTTGAGTATCTCCTTTTTCACAACTTCCATCATGGGAGGATTCAAACGACGTTGCGCTTCCCTAGTAGGCTTTGCATCATCCTCCAAGCGAATTTTGTGCATACAAACGGCAGGGCTAATACCCTTGTGTTGATGGTGGATTTTCGTTCAAGGTTAAATTTGTAAAAAACCAGAAAAATCATGCGCTGACATCTTGTAAAAGATAAAGCCATTTATAAGTGTTGGATACTCCCTCACTTAATTCACCAAGAATGGAGCATGTAGCAACAATCCCATTCTGTGAATACATGAAATTCCTCCAGGTTGGAGCATGTAGCAACAATCCCTTCCTGTGAATTTCATATCGGCCTTGTATTTCAAAGTACTCATTATCGGTGTGGCATGACGACTGCGTGTTACTCTGTAAGAGTAACACGAACCTCCAAGCACTATAATGAAACCATGTACGAAATACCCGTACAGGCTGATTCTCGGTGTGTTATACTAGCCCGAGCCCTCTCGGTGTGTTATACTAGCCCGATTGAGCATCCGGACTGACCGTATCAGTACCGGATATGATCTGATCGCAGTCATCCAACTCCATAAGCATGATTAGATGACCCCAGATCAATTCCATCACCCCCAAGCAGGTATGGAATACCCACGGCCGACCCCGCATGGTCGGTCATTGGCCTAGCCTGCCAAAAAACCGTTCATACCAAGCATTATGGACGGAAAACCCTAAATTAGGGTTTGCGGCATATTACATGTGTCGCAAAGCGGTCTCAACCATCCATCTTTGCAGGTATAGATGGAGGGTGTAGATGTAGACTCAAAGGGCCCAGAGCATGTCAACACGATCACCGTGGGCCCGCCACACACTTGACCAATCGGTCAAGACCAACAATGTTTGGCCGTGACAAAATCGTCACCCAAACAAGAGGAGGCGCACGGCTTTGAAAACCAAAATTAGGGTTCAAGCCATCACGCGCGTCCATCTTCTTCGATACGAATGGAGGGTCACAGATTAGATTAAGCAAGGGCGGTCATACCAAAGATGACCACCGTGGGCCATCTACCTCCTCATGCGGTCGGCCAAGGCATATCATGCCCGGCTAATCCAAAACGCCCGCCCAAACATGCGTGGTTACACTTCCCAAATTGCAACCGATCTCGACCACTCAACTTCACCGGATGATTTGAATGGCTTAGATCACGTTTTCATGGGATAGTCAGGTATAGGCATGATCACCACCTGCCATCTTCCCGTCAAACCCATCGACCAAGACCGACCAAGTTAGGTCGTCTTGAAAACACGCCCAGGAAAAGAGTATGGCGCGCGGCATCAAACTCCTATTGCAAAATCGATCTCAACCACTCAACTTTACCGGTCAAATTGAGTGTCTTAGATCGCGCCTTCATGGGACAGTGAGGTATGGACGTGCACACCGGCATGCTGTCTACACACATGCCCGGTCGGTCCTCTCTAAACCCCTTTCCATGCTTGGTTTCGACCAAGCTGAAGAGTCATGCTTGCGCTCCTCTTCAAAAAACCTAATATTCATTAACGGTCGCAGATGAGTGTCTCAAAGATCATCTCATCCGTCCAACTTCACCAGCTTGGTTATACAACCCTGGTCAAGAGTTATTTGGTTAGTGAGGCGTCATTTCCCATCACTTTACCACACCATAATGCAGTACCTGCATAAAATACACACGATACTTCACAAGTATCGACTTCCTGAATAACACAGTTATTCAATTCAGCATTACATGCTATCTTTCGTGGATCCACGATCCACACATTCCAGACATCAATCATGTCACAAACTGGGGGATACATACGGGGGTATTGGTCTGGCGGTTTACAGCGTGCAGCGTGCAACGCGCCATCACAAGAACGTGTCAGGAAGTCATGGACGGTTAGAGATGAACAGGAGAAGTGGGCAAGACTGGTCGACGCACAACTCCACTACTCCATCGCTCCACTTCCTCCACTTCCCACGAGAGACGTGAATGAGGCTCAATGACTTGTATAAATAGGTTCTCCGCCCTATTTCAAACAACAACACAAGTTCAGACGAGACAGAAAATCAAGTGTTAATACAAAAATCGTATTCAAACACCTGAGCACGCTTGCATCAACCGCAAGCCTTGCTCACCTTTCGGTTACAAGTCATAAGCAAGCCAACACCTTCACAATCTCAACACCTTCTTCGCTTCCCCTCCCTAAGATCAACCCCATCTCCTTCACTTTGTGACCGAAACAAGTCTGGAACGGCCATTTCTTGGTTTAGGCCGGACTTGCATGATTGATCTCTCGAATCTACAAGCACTCACCGCTGCAGATGCATTTGTTTAAAGGTTTAAATTCATTCCTCATCCACACCCCAAATTACCAAATTTCTCAGGAGTAGTTTTCACCCATAAACAATTGGCGACCACAGTGGGAGGTTGATCTATCGGTTGCAAAAAATTGAATTCTCAATTCTTCGGTTTTCGGCTCACGATGCATCCTCATCAGGAAACCACAGGTGGTTCAGATACCATGGGAAGTGTAGATAGAATGCTGGAGGATGTCTTGGCAAATCAAGCTGGTATCACCAGAAGACAGTGAGAGACATTTCGCCTTTTGAATGACATAGCAGCACAGTTACAAGAAGGATCGGCAGGCATCTACTCAAGCAGTGCAAGAAATCTTTGAATCCTTAGTCGAGTCACACCATTACCGGTGGAGAGGCAAAAAGAGCGCGTAACCGCAGGTGACTCAGGAAAGATGAACAACATGGTCCAGTCAACAATGAAGAACCGAGGCAACTCCACAGAGGAGAGGACTTGTCCGGAGTACTACAACGTCTACCGAATAAAGAAATGGAGCCTGAAGCTTACGGATCCCTGCTGGAAGATTTATATCTCAAGACCCTTGTCGAAGCCGTGAAGAAATGCTTGAGGAAGGAGAGATCAATCAAGGAACACGTGAGTACAGAGGATGGGAACGTTCAATTCGATCACTCAGCAGTGATATTACAACACCTCCCATCACCAGAGACAGAGCAGCTGCAAGTCCTGGCATCTCATCAAGTGTAACACTTCCGGTAGTCACCAGAGCAACAACTCCCACTCCTTCATTAGGACGAGGAGCCGGAGGGGCGAGAGGAGGACCATCTCCCATTACCATTGCAGACTTGATGGAAAAACAGGAAGTTCTTGTCAAGACTCAAACGGATATGGCCGTAACTCGGAAAGAGGTACTCACTTTTCTTAAGACATTAACTGATCGATTTCCACATGACCCGCAACAGCCCGTGGAGCCAACAAGGAATGAATTCAATGCACCGGAGAAGGTACTTCAATGGCACGGACCTACATTGACCTGATCAAAGAAGCGACATCAGATATGAGCGGTCCTGTCGTGGAGGCTCCTACACTGGGGACTGATCCTCACAACGATCTTCCTCAAGTCAATAGTTTCACTATGAACCAGAGGCTGGTGGATCGGGAAGCGTTTTCTCTAGTGGAAAGTTTATGCAGACTTTCACACCTCTCGAAGAATCAGCGCGCGGAGACGTTTTGCTACAATCAACCAGAGGAAGGTCACGACCGTGACCTACATGTCACCGCACACATCAAGGATTCAGAGTTCAAGACGCCCTTTATCTACACAGGAGCGTCTTCGAATGTGATTACTATCAAGACTCTCAGGACATCCAAGGTTCTCCCAGGCAAGGTCGTACGGAATCCTACCACAGTGACGGACTTCAAGGGAAACCAAACCAGCACATACGGGAGGAGCTCCGCTGAAAGAATCAGACAAGTTCGTTGCATCCCACTCCCCACGTGGGCGTCAATTCAGGAAGAAGACCGGCTTGCATCATTGAGAGCTAAAACCCACAATGCATCTTTGCTGACGAAGCATTCTTCTCCATCCTGTAAAGCCACGACCCACGTTCACACGAAGAGGGAACGCACTTTTGTGGCGAGTCGTGACCAGAAAGGGAAAACGGTATACCGATACTGCCATTATCAATTAGCGGGGGATACTGCTACCCAGTCTCTCCACCCAATGGAATGCTACGACAGCAACGAACCACAACAACAAGTGCTAGATGCTCCACAACAGCTGCAAGAGGGCACCAAATCCACAACTGATGGGATTGAAATCGTTGAGGAATCTCATAGGCCTATCTCCATCAGCTCAACCTTGTGTACGGATGAACGCACGAAGCTCGTGGAACTTCTCAAAGAGTATCAGGACATGTTCGCTTGGAAATATGAAGAAATGCCGGATTTAGATGAAAATTGGTCATCCATCATCTACATGTCATACCTGGATCCAAGTCGGTTAAACAGTTGCAGTTCAGACACGAGGAAAATGGATAGATCAGGTGCTGCATAGACTTCAGAAACTTGAACAGGTGCTGCTCCAAAAAAACAATCCTCCTCTACCTGACATCGACATGTTAGTAGATGCAAACAGCGGACACAACATGTTCTCCTCCATGGATGGATGCAGCGGCTACAACCGAGATAAGAATGTACGAGCATGATGCAAGTAAGATATCTTTTCGAACTCCTCTCGGAAAATTTTATTATACCATACCGCCATTTGGTTTAAGGAATACCCGGTGCAACGTATCAACGCTCTATGACGGTAATCTTCCACCTGGAGCCGATACCTCAAGGGAGCAGCCTCAAGAAGATAACGAACCACAATTGGGGATCGAGGCTCAGCATGAAGTTCCTTCACCGTCGTCAAGGAATTCTTCAACATGAGAGATGTGGTCGGTCAAGAAACATGGAATTCGCAAGGGTAAATTGAATCAAGAGGGAAACACTTCAACACTCCCTCTAGCGTAAGTCGCTTCAATGGTCTATTCAAGAGCCGCCTCAATGCTCTCTCCGGACCCCTTTTCGCTTCATAATCCTACTTCAACACTCTCCAGGATCCACCTCAACGTTCGCACTGAAGCCACTTTAACATCCTCTCAAGTCGTTTCAACACTCAAGCTACATCAACAATCTGCGCTCTGGTCAAGTTATATTTGATGTACTCATTGCTCAACATACGTCTCATCCATCCTTCATGAGGACCCAGCGGAGCATGAAAAACCCTGAAGTCGATAGGAGGAGGGCTATTCTCGTGGAACGGATATTTTCATATAGTTGGAAGGGCGCGGTGAACAACTCATCATCAATGTTCGGCATATCCTTGAAGTCGCCAACACTTCCTGACTTGGTACCAAAGCATTATCTCCAGAAGACATCTCAACGGGATTCTTTTCTTCCACAATGAAATAAAAGGCAGGAGTTAGAACTTGTATGAAAGCACATGAGAGATGTAGTCACACACGGCAAGACACAACTCACATCGGAGCACACAAAACCGGTCCGGCTCAAATTCAGTACGGATTTCAAGACTGGTATTAGTTTTCAAGTCCGGTGCAAGTTTCAGTCTGGTATTGATTTCAAGTCAGGTGCAAGTTTCAGTCTGGTATTGATTTCAAGTCAGGTGCAAGTTTCAGTCTGGTATTGATTTTAAGTCAGGTACAAGTCCGGTATTGCTCAAGCTTCAAGTCCGGTATTGATCAAGTGATGAGTCCGGTATCACTCAAGTTTCAAGTCTGGTATTGCTTAATATTCAAGTCTGGTATTGATCAAGTCAAGTCCGGTATTGCTCAAGTTTCAAGACCGGTGTTGGTCAAGGGCATGAGGCTGGTATAAAGTTGACATTCAGTTAGGCATACACGATATGGGACCCACGTTCAATCAAGCATATATGGCGGGACCATATTTATTTGCACAACACGGTTCTGTCATGTCATGGGAATCATGTTCACGAAATTCAAGCCCACGTTCGATCAAGCAGCGCAGAGCCCCACCAACGAAGCAGCGAGCCGATCCGTCGATTAGGCACAACCCCACGATCGAGCGGAGCAAGCACGGAGCGGGCCCTCGACCAAGCAGGCATAGAAAGGTCGATCGAAGCAGTGCAAGACCGACATCATACTAGGGGAACGCTCTCCTATATGCCTTTTAAACGTAACATACTCCAAGGACAGGATAACCCGTCTCTCCCGGTAACATCTAACTTTGCCTCATAAGTTTTATCTTTAATCGTCACCATCTCATGCCTACCACACAATAGTGTAACCATTATGTGCTAGGGCGGGGGACTTAATGTTGATGGTGGATTTTCGTTCAAGGTTAAATTTGTAAAAACCAGAAAAATCATGCGGCCGACATCTTGTAAAAGATAAAGCCATTTATAAGTGTTGGATAATCCCTCACTTAATTCACCAAGAATGGAGCATGTAGCAACAATCCCATTCTCGTGAATACATGAAATTCCTACAGGTTGGAGCATGTAGCAACAATCCCTTCCTTGTGAATTTCATATCAGACTTGTATTTCCAGTACTCATTATCGGTGTGGCATGACGATCGAGTGTTACTCTTACAGAGTAACACGAACCTCCAAGCACTATAATGAAACCATGTACGAAATACCCGCACAGCCGATTCTCGGTGTGTTATACTAGTCCGAGCCCTCTCGGTGTGTTATACTAGCCCGATTGAGCCCCTCTCGGTGTGTTATACTAGCCCGATTGAGCAACCTGACCGACAGATCGAGACGGATATGATCTCGATCGCGGTCATCCAACTCCATAAGCATGATTGGATGACCCCGCATCAATTCCATCACCCCCAAGCAGGTATGGAATACCCACGGCCGACCCCGCATGGTCGGTCATTGGCCTAGCCTGCCAAAAAAACCGTTCATACCAAGCATTATGGACGGAAAACCCTAAATTAGGGTTTTGCGGCATATTACATGTGTCGCAAAAAGTCTCAACCATCCATCTTCGCGGTATAGATGGAGGGTGTAGATGTAGACTCAAAGGGCCCAGAGCATGTCAACACGATCACCGTGGGCCCGCCTACACACTTGACCAATCGGTCAAGACCAACAATGTTTGGCCGTGACAAAATCGTCACCCAAACAAGAGGAGGTGCACGGCTTTGAAAACCAAAATTAGGGTTCAAGCCATCACGCGCGTCCATCTTCTCCGGTACGAATGGAGGGTCACAGATTAGATTAAGCAAGGGCCGGTCATACCAGCATGACCACCGTGGGCCCATCTACCTCCTCATGCGGTCGGCCAAGGCATATCATGCCCGGCTAATCCAAAACGCCCGCCCAAACATGCGTGGTTACACTTCCCAAATTGCAAACTGATCTCGACCACTCAACTTCACCGGATGATTTGAATGGCTTAGATCACGTTTTCATGGGATAGTCAGGTATAGGCATGATCACCAGCCTGCCATCTTCCCGTCAAACCCATCGACCAAGACCGACCAAGTTAGGTCGTCTTGAAAAACACGCCGGAAAAGAGTATGGCGCGCGGCATCAAACTCCTATTGCAAAATCGATCTCAACCACTCAACTTTACGGTCAAATTGAGTGGCTTAGATCGCGCCTTCATGGGACAGGTGAGGTATGGACGTGCACACCGGCATCTTTGTCTACATACATGCCCGGTCGGTCCTCTCCAAACCCCTTTCCATGCTTGGTTTCGACCAAGCTGAAGAGTCATGCTTGCGCTCCTCTTCAAAAAACCTAATATTCATTAACGGTCGCAGATGAGTGTCTCAAAGATCATCTCATCCGTCCAACTTCACCAGCTTGGTTATACAACATGGACAAGAGTTATTTGGTTAGTGAGGCGTCATTACCCATCAATTTACCACACCATAATGCAGTACTGCATAAAATACACACGATACTTCACAAGTATCGACTTCCCGAATAACACGGTTATTCAATTCAAAGATTACATGCTATCTTTCGTGGATCCACGATCCACACATTCCGACATCAATCATGTCACAAACTGGGGGATACATGCGGGGTATTGGTCTCGGCGGTTTACAGCGTGCGGCGTGCAACGCGCCATCACAAGAACGTGTCAGGAAGTCATGGACGGTTAGAGATGAACAGGAGAAGTGGGCAAGACTGGTCGACGCACAACTCCACTACTCCATCACTCCACTTCCTCCACTTCCCACGAGAGACGTGAATGAGGCTCAATGACTTGTATAAATAGGTTCTCCGCCCTATTTCAAACAACAACACAAGTTCAGACGAGACAGAAAATCAAGTGTTAATACAAAAATCGTATTCAAACACCCAGAGCCTGCTTGCATCAACCGTAAGCCTGCTCACCTTTCTGTTACAAGTCATAAGCAAGCCAACACCTTCACAATATCAACACCTTCTTCGCTTCCCTCCCTAAGATCAACCCCATCTCCTTCACTTTGTGACCGAAACAAGTCTGGAACGGCCATTTCTTGGTTTAGGCCGAACTTGCACAGATTGATCTCTCGAATCTACAAGCACTCACCGCGCAGTGCATTTGTTTAAAGGTTTAAATTCATTCCTCATCCACACCCCAAATTACCAAATTCTGCAGGAGTAGTTTTCACCCATAAACACCTTGATATCGGCAATTGTCCATCCTATGGCCGTCTTGTACTTCCTTAGCACCCTTAGAAGTTTTTGCTCCTGTAAATCATTAAGCTCATTAGAAACAATCACAGGTAACTCTTCATTATCACCCAAGTACAAGTACTTTAGGTGGTCGGGAAGAGGTTTCAATTCTAACTTTGGAGATTTAACAATTGAAGGTACAAGCTTTTCATCACTTCATGGTAAAGAAATAAAAGAGATATTATGAGTTTTCGGGCATCCTTGTAGTGAATTAAGATCACCAAGGGCTTCCTTGACTTCATTACCACACTCTACACCATTATCCATGGATGTAGTTAACACGGTTTCCAAAGCATCATCACCGTTTAATTCAAACATTTGTTGTGCCAATGTATCCATAACATCAATGGAGAAACAAGAGTGGACATCACTAGGATATCTCATCGTCTCGAAAATGTTGAAACGTATTGTTTCTCCATCAAACTCCATGGTTAATGTTCCCTTATCTACATCAATTATGGTTTTTGCCGTTTTCATGAAGGGACGCCCAAGTAGCAATGGAAGAGACGAGTCCGGTGAGCCTTCGTCCATCTCTAACACACAAAAGTCCGCTGGAAATACAAGTTGATTAACCTGCACAAGAACATCCTCAACAATACCCATTGGGTAGACATTAGAGCGATCGGCTAATTGCAATACAATTTCAGCCGTTTTAAGAGGACCAAGATCAAGTGAATTATACATTGACGCAGGCATAACATTAACGGATGCACCTAAATCCAACATAGCTTTGTTAAATGTAGTGTTACCAATTGTGATGGGAATGTCAAAACTACCGGGATCTTTGCACTTAAGTGGGAGTTTGTGTTGTAAGATTGCCGAGGCATTCTCCCCCACACTAAGCACTTCATTACATTTGAGTCTTTGTTTGTTGGTACACAAGTCCTTCAACACCTTTGCATACTTTGGAACTTGCTTGATAGCATCAATGAGTGGTATGTTCACATGGATCTTCTTTAGAACGTCTAAAATCTCCTTTTCTAGTTCCGCCTTCTTAGAACTTGCAAACCTGCGAGGAAAAGGTAGAGGAGGAACATAAGTAGAAACCGGAGTTTTAAAGTTAGGAATAGGTACCTCAGAAGTTTGGGGAGAATCCTCATTATTCTCCTCCAAAACAGGTTCTTTTAGTGTGTCCACCGCGCCTTGAATCGGTAACCTCGGGTTGCACAAGTTGTGTACCACTTCTCAACGTAATAGCATTGACACCCTCTTTTGGGTTAATAGGTTGAGAAGGGAGTTTCCCACTATTTTACGCCTTCAATTGGTTCAACTCAATAGCCATGGAGCCCATTTGTGTTTGCAACTCCTTGATAGCACTCTTAGTTTCTTGTTGACTCTCTTTAAACATGGTAGAAATACCTTGCATCATTGTTTGAAGCTTTGAATCAATATCCGAACCTTGATTTTGCATTGATTGTTGTGCTTGAGGTTGCTGAAATTGTTGTTGTTACGGTTGAAATCCACTCGGACGGTTGAAAGTAGGTTGTTGAATGGCACCTTGCTTGTTGGCATAGCTAAAATTGGGGTGATCTCTCCATCCCGGATTGTAAGTGTTGGAGTAGGGATCATACCGTCTTTGTTGATTTGGAAAGATCGCATTAGCTTGCTCGTCTTCATAAGATTGAGGAGAACTTGGTATAACCGCGGATGCAACTTGTTGCAACATTGCTGACATGTTACCCATTTGTTGACGAAGTTCCTCCACCTCGCTCACTTCATTCACCCTTCTAAGAATCACATCCGAACCACGACTCAAGAATTGTTGTGAGTTCGCTGCCATGTTTTCAATCAACTCTCTAGCTTGTGCCACCGTTTTGCTAACTAGTGCACCACCACCCGCAGCGTCAATAAGATTCCTATCACTTGATTGGAGTCCTTCATAGAAGTATTGGATGATCATAGCGTCACTGAATTGGTGGTGAGGACAGCTTGCCACCAATCTCTTGTATCGTTCCCAACATTCATATAAGGATTCTCCCACGTTTTGCTTCATCCTACAAATCTCCTTTCGAATTTGAGTAGCCTTTGATGCAGGAAAATATCTCTCCAAAAAGAGTTTCTTCAACCCATTCCATGTTGTGACACTTCTGGGAGGTAAATAGTACAACCAATCCTTAGCACTATCCATTAAAGAGAAACGAAAAACTTTCAACATTGCACCATCCGCCTCAACATCCGCTGGAAGCATAGCCATGACAATGGTGTGGAAGTCCATAAGATGTTTGTTTGGATCTTCATTCACCATGCCATGGAATTTTGGTAATTCTCTAAGCAACCCCGGCTTTATCTCAAAAGTAGAGTTCGTTTGAATACACCCCTGTTGTGTATCAAGCCTATGAGAAGCCAAGTCCTTGAGTGAACGATTTGCATCACCCATTGCTTCTTCTTCCTCCACGTGTGGTTCGTCTACGATTGGAACCTCTTGTTCTCCTTCTATTTGTACTTCTCCTTCCACTTTTAACTCTAGATTTTTTGTTGTGTCTTGACTTGGTTGGAGTATTGTGCCTCTTCGAGTAGCTATCCCGCACCTTGGATAATTCCAATCTTTAGAAGCCAGGGATTAGGTACCTGAAAACAATTCTCCCAAACAAGTGAAAAACAAGACAAGAACCGAAAAGCAAAGATAAAAGCAGAAATTGTAAAAAGAAACTAAAAACTCAATAACAAGCCGTATGCCTCCCCGGCAACGGCGCCAAAATTTGATCGGTTGTCAATCCGTCAAAAATAATTTCACTTTCTTACTCACTAAATTTAAATGAAGCACAGGGTAAGGAAGAGTTCGTATCCACAGAGAGGCAATTGTTGTTTCAGTTTCTAAGGTAACCAAGGGGGGATGTTTGTTGTTTAAGCGAAATACTAAAGTAAAAACAAAATAGAGCAAAGCAAATAGTTGGAATAATCAATAAGGAGAAGATATTGGTCACGGGATAGTATCATTCACAAACATGTATTTTCATCAATGATTAGAATTGGTATTTTAATCTCTTATTTTACTAATAGTCCTAGGATACCTTGATCGCAAGAATAACCCGCTAATTCCCGATTTCATCACAACCACATTAAAAGATGCATATGTGAATTCTTCCTAGAAAGCAACCTAAAGTGTAAAAGCACAATTAGATTTAACTCCCTAAAAGCAATAAGTTCTATGGAATAAGACTAATCAATGCAAACGAATGTGTAAAAGCACTAAACGTTTTAACAAAAGTTATGATTCACTTGTGACTAGTAGGATATATCACTACAAGCACTACCCACAATTATGCTACTTAGAATCACGGATAAACAACTTTTTCGTATTGAAAACCCTAATATAGCTCTAGAGATGAATGTAAATCGGATTGATTCCGGACTCAACCAAACAAACTATCAAATCATATAACTCTATTAATTGTGAATCACAAACAATAAAATATTGAGACAAAACTAATTCATAGATTCAGAAACATGTTGAGAAATCAACTTTTATCCCATAACCAATAATATGTTTAGCTACTCATAGCTTTTGAGTTCATCATAATCAATAATCAATAATAAAATAATGAAGAAGATGAAAAACAATTGGAAGCAAACCCTAGAAGCGTAAAACAAAACGGTTCTCCAAAATTCCAAGAATAAGATATATGATAAGTTGTAGAAGACCTTGCCTTTATAGCTTTTCTCCAACTTCTAAAATTAGGTCTAGTCTTCAAAGTCCATTAGATGAAAATCCACCAAGCCCATAAGAGGGAGAAACCCATGTAGAAAATATGTCCCAAAAGTGGTCGCCGGAAATATGGTATTGTGGGCGGAAATCGCCCGGAAAGGTCACCGGAAAACATCTCAAGTGACCGGCAAAGTCCGCCTTGGCCACCGGTTCGGCGAAGTCAAATCGGTCGGGTTAACTCGGTCAATCGCCGAGTCAAACCGAGTCAAATCATGAGTCGGTTCGACTATCCAGACGAGTCGATCTGGCTCATTCCTCGATTCACTTGGCCTAGGCTATTTGCATTTGGCCGGACTATTGCATGAGCCATAACATCCGTGTTGCACCATTGTAGTGCATCACAACTCCACTTCAGCCATCTTGGCTATTCCATCTGATTCGTAACATAAGCCATTTTCCATGACAGAAACAACATCAAATATCCATTCCCATTCCAGAATCACCACCAATATGAACCCACCTCTGCAACACAGTCCCAATTCCAACCTGCAGCCATCTGAGCCATAAACCACCTGACTCATGTGCACAACCTCCAGCCATTGCCAGAGCCTTCCATTCCAGCTCAGGATCACCTCATTACAGCGTCAGCACTACCGTCTCAGCTTACCGCCAAATGCACATTTCATTCTAGTTCACAGTACCCATGCTCTTCATTCTTCTCAGCACCAGATCCGTCAATTCACAGCTCACTTGCAGCTGCAACTGCCATTTCAAGCCTTGCTCTCCATCTGGTTCAACCACTGTGAACTACGAGCACCAGCAACTCTGCATTCTTCTTCCATTCCATAACACTATCACCTGCAATATCCTTGGCATCCATATTCATTGCCAGAATTGTAGGATCATAATATCGCAACGTATAAGGCTCGCGGGATTAATAAACGACGGTGTCGCGAG